>JZLH01S0117073.1:19051-30850 GCA_001188425.1 Eucidaris tribuloides | reverse complement strand
CATACATACATACATACATACATACATACATACATACATACATACATACATATATACACATGTATACACCCACACACGTAAATACGTACCTGCAATGTACGGTACGTCAAGTATTTACAGATATTGTTTTTTTGCATGCCGCTTTTGCTTTTTGATAATTTCTTTAAATCATACATTGCACTGGATGACCTTCAAAAGGACTTGTATTTTGTTTTTCAATATGCCCACATTTTCGGTGGGACTTTAAAATGTAATCGAGGGAAGCATGCATAGTGAATCATGTATTAAGTTCATGGACGTGTTGCACATGTCGTTCCTAGGTTGTGTATTCATACAGCACTGAACCATGAAAGGTAAATCTGATTAAAGTGGATATTTGAATCGACGAATGCACCGAGGACTAAACCGAGAACATCAACTATATTTCTGAAAGCGGTGTGTATGTATACATGCATGAGTATGTGTATGTATGAGTATGTGTCTGTTTGCTTGTGTGCGTGCGCGCGCGCGTGTGTGTGTGTGTGTGTGTGTGTGTGTAGTAAATGTGTGTATACGTGTATGCATGTGCGTGTATGTATGTGTTCGTGTATGTATGTGTTCGTGTATGTTCGTGGGTGTGTTTGTATATGTATCTGTGTGTTTGTGCGTATGTCTGTGTATTTGTATGTCTCTGTGTGTATGCATGTGTGTCTGTGCGTGTGTGTGTTTGTGTTTGTGTGTTTGTGTGAATGTGTGTGTTTGTGTATTTGTGTGTGTTTGTGTGTGTGTGAGAGTGTGTTTGTGTGTGTGTATGTTTTATACGTGCTTGTGTTTGTTTGTGTGTGTGTATGTTTGTGTGAGTGTGTGGGTGTTTGTGTGTGTTTGTGTATTTATGTGTGTTTGTGTGTACTGTATGTCTGTGTATTTGTATGTCTCTGTGTTTATGCGTGTGTTTCAGTGCGTGTGTGTGTTTTTGTGAGTGTGTGTGTTTGTGTGTGTTTGTGTTTGTGTGTGTGTGAATGTGTCTGTGCGTCTGTGTGTGTGTGTGCGCTTGTGTTTGTTTATGTGTGTGTGTGTTTGTGTGAGTGTGTGCGTTTGTGTTTGTGTGTGTGAGTGTTTGTGTGTAAGTGTGTGTGTATGTTTATATGTGTGAGTGTTGTGTGTGTCTTGTGTGAGTGTGTGTGTTGAGTATTGTGTGTGTTGTGTGTATGTCGGTGTGTTGTAAGTCTATGTGTGTATGCGTGTGTGTGTGTGTGTGTATGTGTTGTGTGTTGTGTGAGTGTATGTGTTGTGTGTGTTGTGTATTGTGTGTGTTGGGTGTATGTCTGTATGTTGTATGTCTCTGTGTGTATGCGCGGGTGTGTGTGTATGCGTGTGTATGTGAGTGTGTGTGTGTTATTGTTTGTGTGTGTGAGGGTGTGTGTGTATGTGTGTGTGTGTGTGTTGTGTGAGTGTGTGTGTTTGTGTTTGTGATGTGAGTGTTTTGTTGTGTAGTGTGGTGTGTCATGTTTTATGATGTCGTGAGTGTTTTGTGTGTTTTTTGATGTGCTTTGATGTGAGTGTGTGGTTTGAGTTTGTGTGGATTTGTGTGTGTTTGTGGTTATGTCGGTTGTTTGTAAGTAATGTGTGATGAAGTGTGTGTGTGTGTGTGTGTGTGTATTTTGTGTGTTGTGGGTTTGCTGTGATGTGATGTGTTGTGTGTGATTTGTGATTGTGTGTGTTTTGGTGGTGTATGTTGTGTGTTTGTTGTGTGTGTATCGCGGCGTGTGGTGTGTATTGGTGTGTATGTGAGGTGTTGTGTGTTATTGTTTAGTGTGTGTGAGGGGTGTGTGTGGTGTGTGTGTGTGTGTGTGTGTGTGTGGTGTGTGTGTGTGTGGTGTGTGTGTTGGTTTGGTGTGGTGGTGTGGTGTGTGTGTGTGGTGGAGATAACAGTAACCTTGGCGAAAGCCGAAGTTTGGGCAAGGCGCAATTCCTAAGAGTTAGGGGGCGATCTTCTCGCTGTGAGCTCTATAAAATAGGTGATTAAGGCATAGAATCGCCATTGTTACTATATGTCTGCAATATTCTATTTTGTAATTGTCGGCTGACATAAGGTTTTGAGCACTAAGCACAATATTCCAACTTTTTCAATGTGCTTTGGAGCGTATATTTCCGCTGTACCCGTCTGTACATGACCATGGACAACCAAATATCATGCAGTAGATATGAAGTATTGGCCTTTATTCACATGAGTGGTGACCAACAAAGCACACACACACACACACACAACCACACACACACACACACACCTCCAGACAAGCACACACACAGAAACAGCACACACATCCCAAGCACATCACAACACACAGACTACGACACACAGCAGCCGACAGACGACACACAGGCACCAACACACACCCCACACACATGCACGAACACTACCCACATATACACACACAGCTGCACACAAACACACAATTCACACAGCATACAACACTCAGACGCACATACACACGGGCACTACACAGGGGCACGCACACACACGAAGCAACAAACAGCACAAATGAAAATATACACATGGAAATACGCACATACACATATACACACACACACAGAAACAAACAAAAATAAATGCACACACAAGCACATAACGACACATTCACATACACATACACATACACATACACACATATTCACACAAGCATGCACACGCATAAATACAACCACACAAAATAAACACACAAACATACATAAGTACACACTAATGCACACACGCATACATGCACATACACATGCACATGCACACATACACACATATATACATACACATATACATACATACATACATACATACATATATACATACACACACACACCTTTTTTAAACATACAAACAAGCACACATACACCCACTCACACAAACAAACACTGTCAAACACACACAAATTCCCATCAACGTTTGAACTGGACCTTGTCAATCGGACTGCCATTAGTGTAGTGATGGGTGCGATATATGATACACGATATGAAAGTTGATCGCGAGTTAATTTGTTCGATTTACATCCAAATTACATTGTCGGAAACAGCCGAGGTGGGCGTGCTTTATATAAGTGTATCAATTTTACTTTCCAAACTCATCCACCAAGTGGCGCCGTGACTGCTTTAATATTTAATACAGAGATTGATAACGTGTTCGCCATTGCCCTGTAATACTAACTAATTTATATGCATGCTGGTTAATGTCATATTATGTATTAGGTGTCGTTTAAGACACACCGTGTGTTGCTTGGTTGCTAGATACATGTAAGTTGGGTGTCTAACGGAGATGATACAGGAAACAATTTATAAATTTCTTGACAATGACCAGTAGTAAAGAAATTGTAACATCTCGACGTGTTTGCAAGTGTTGACCTCAAGGGCGTGTCTTATAAAGAAAAATCCCTTCTATAGTCACCGATAATGACGTTTTATACTATTTGTTTTCTGTTGCAACAACAATTACAACCAAACGCCCTATCTATACAGGAAAGAGTGCACTTTATAAATTTTGTAAACTTCGTAACAAAAAATAAACAGAACGAAGAGTAATCAGTTAATGTTTGAAAACACTCTTCTAATTCATTGGATCAAACATAATTATGCATGTGTGTGTTTGTGTTTGTTTGTTTGTATGTATGTCAACTTGTGAGAACCATCCATCTTATCAATATACCTAAGACTTATTTTGATGAAACTTTCTTAAATCTTATATTGGTATATACATTTTGTACATATTACATATTGACCATTACCATATGTGTATTACATTTCACACCATTGTGATCGAGAAATTTATATGGAAATAGGTCAGCGTTATTATAGAATCACAAAGAGACTTTGTCTAAGGTGCATAAATCCTGTCGCATTAATCTGCAGCGGTCAGGTAGAATAATCAATACTGGGGCTTCTCTGCTGCCGGCGAATCATCACAAAAAGCGGGAAGTCAAACTGCATTGATACAAATTGAAAACAAAAAAACCTTCCTGGATCTGTTTTCCAGGAATTTGTTAGATAATGTAGAACCTCAAGGATAACTGCCGGATGAATACGCATTCTCTCTTCAATTTACAGTAAAACAGATCAGCAGTGTGGTACGCAAGCCGTAAGTAAATTGTGCTGAGTTCGATTGAATACAGACACATAATATAGATAGTTGGATACATCAGCAGATAGATAAAGAGAAATTCTCTATCTCCGTCTCTTATTGTATATACCCGTATACACTGTAGATAGGTAGAAAGCTAGATAGGTTTTGTAGATAAAAGACAGACAGATAGATAGATAGATAGATAGATAGATAGATAGATAGATAGATAGATAGATAGATAGATAGATAGATAGGCGGTACTAGATAACACTGGTGTGGTTTTAATTCAGTTACGGCACCAAACTTTGGCTTTTTGGTTTCTAAGTTGCGCACATGTACCCCCATGAATTTTCTCAAGAAAGAAATTGAGATAGAAAGGTAGGTTGCGATAGTTACAAGACAAATATATATCTAGATGGATAGAAAGAAGGATGGATAGAAAGAAGGATGGACACACGAATAGATGGATGGACATAGTTTAAACTCATTAAGCGGAAAAACTCGTTAACTTAATGACTTACCTATTTGGAAGCCTTGTCCAAGCGCGGTGGAAGCGAGCAAAACAAAGAGAAGGTGACAACCAAAAAGCGCGAAGATGAGTGAGAAATTAGAGCACCAAAGCCTCGGGTAATAATCAAACTTAGAGTGATAATGAGAATGTCGAACTGAACAAAGACGGGAGTGATGTTGAGCCGCGGGCGATGGACGCATCTCTCCCGTCTCTCACATCCCCAAGGGTGACCCGTGTCCACTATGTTCTCCACACATTACCCCCTTCGGGACAACGTCTGACATTCGTTTTCTCTTTTGTCAAATCGCGAACATCTTTACACGTTCTTGTTCTTTACTTCATCTTTGTTATGGAAAGAGGAACAGAGTATCTCGGCCACACCTGAGATGCTACACGACTGCCGAGCACGATTGTGATGCATTTCATTTGAATAATCCAGTCTATCGACTAACGTGTAGCTGTTTTCATCTTGGTTTTCGGATACAAACGATGAATGTTATTATACAAGTACGTCTTACGTTTCTTGTCAAGACTTCAATGCCGATAATTCGTCTCTCATTTTGTAACAGTCATTCTGTGTGAAAAGGACAAGTATGTTTTTATGCCCTCATCATGTTTCCTTATCAGTTACAAGAATTCGAAGTGGATCACCTCAGAAAAATTATCATTTTAATAAATGAATCAACTTGACTCAATATGTCGTCTGCAAATAGAATAATGATGACGATGATATCAAAGCTGATGTCAGTTGGATGCACATGCTACAAAAGTCTAAAAGTTGTTGACAAATAAACGACTTCTTGATCTAATATCAGACATATCCACTTTCTAAATCAATCAGCAGCAGGTTGCGATCGTAATATATTCTGACATAAGGTTCATCAAGTACTGTCGACAATAATCATCATAATTAAGACATCTCGAGACAAAATCCCGTCTGCTGGTAAACGAATATCTGCATTTATCACAAACAGTTGCATAAGGCCCACGCAAAATCATTCATAAGAATGCTGCATCGTCGCTCTCACCCGTCCAGGCATCAGCCAAGCTTAATATAACAGAAGTCTGGCGAGGAATCCGTCTTCCATTAGTTCTCGTCAGTTCCACGACTTAAATCCACCTCGAATTAGGGAACAGGCTGCGTAACCTTGCTACCCCCGAAAATGTCTCATGTTTCGTCACAATGTTCTTAGATCTGTTTACACGTGGGTATTCGTATATGTAGCCCGTCTGTCAGCTCACGAGTAATTTGGGAACATTAGACACTACAGTTTCGTCCCAGGACTGGTGTATTTGCCCGTTTCTTTCTCTCCGAGGCAATGTTCTATTCCTGGCTCTCCGTCACTGCGAAGAAGTTTACGAACATCAGCGAGTCATGTAGGAGTAGCACGAAATCATGCGTGCACGCTTTACAATCATTTAACGCTATTTCATCGCGCACCAAATTTGTGGCCAGGACTGATTTCTCGACAAGGCCTTGGGCGTTTGCTGTCATTATACGATAACTTTCCCGAGATGAAGGCTGCATTTCATTAACTATACAGTCAACTTCCCTCTTCTTTGTCCTCTCAGAGTAAAGTGGATTGAAAAAAATGGCGAATTATTTGTTGACGCGTGACGCCTCTGCCCGCAACATTTTTATGTCTTCTCCATCATGAGAGGTGCACGAAGGGGAGGCTATAGTTGATTTACAGCATCAACTAGTATCCAGAATTATGCTCCTGTAATAGAAAATAAAACAAGAATAACACAATTGTTTGTAAACATTATCTATCTCAAAAGAATGCATCACACATCTTGCTTTATGTTGCTCGTTGCTCACATGTTAACAGTTCAAAGAACAACAAAATTTTGCTCTGATATATCAAAATAAGCAATGGTTGCCAGGTTATAGCAATAGTAATTGAGAATGAAATTGGTTAATTAGGGACGAACACATTCTGTACCGTCTGGCTGAATATAGTTGACATAGTAAAGTGCAGGTTCATCATTCGAATCTCGCTTCAACCCAATTTCTTTGTTCTCTATAAGAAATGGAAGTTACGTCAAAAGTTTAGTACACACCTGTGCTGTGCAGAGTAGTGAAATTGGAATGCTGTACAGCACTTACCGCGAAAGAAGCCAAATTGAGAGGTAACTTTATGTTAATCCTGAATTCTAATATATGCAAGACGCACGTCCTCCGGACGGACTTAAAATACATTATTACAAAATGGTGATACATTCGTGTGCTGACTCATATACATACATTATGAACACTTATGTTATGATTGGTTGACGTAAAATGACTATCATTAATTTAAAAAAAAAATGTATTGACGCATGTCAATTTAAAAACGCAAAAATGCACATTATATACATCATGGTTTCGGACATATGATAGTTGATTGCATAATTCTGTATACACGAATATTTTTCGTTAGCATACAAACATAAGAATGCAAACTTTTGCTCTTGAATTAAGCTATTTTTCTGTAATGTGGCGGCCCCTTCTTCTTCAAAATTCGTCACCGTGGTAGTGAGCCGATTCAAGTGTCTCCGAACCAAGTTTATAGAAGAAAAAAAATATAGCGAACTTAAATCTTAAAAGTGTGTAAATGAGTACTCCCGGCGGGCTTACAAGAGGATATGAGTCAGTCTTTAAATAGGTTGTGATGTATTGAAAATTGTAATTTAGCGCCAAACAGAATCATTCTTAACACACCTCGGGGTTTTTGGCGTCGCTTCCACACAAGGCTGTGTCAGCCGTGTGCGCCGCCTGGCGCGGTTAAGTGCCCGTTGATGATGAATAAAATATGACTCGCCATGAATTATTCAAGGTCATCCCCTCTCTCTGGAACGACGCTAGGTAATTCAACAAGAGGCGGCGATTCTCAATTATTATTTAGCTAATTTGGAAACGGATTTGACTTGTATAACCTTATTTATTATCATTTACGTCCATTCGTTGTGCAGTAATACAATCCCACTGCTTCAGGTAGGTGAGGTACTCCGTATTGTAGCTGAGGCGTGTAGCTTTATTATCAGATTACAGGGGCAAATTCTGACGGGCCGCTGACCGCGGGTGGTCAAAGCAAACATCGCATTGGCGAGGACAACATCACGACTCGGGGCAACACCTTGTAGAGAAAACCTTGAATAGTGTTGTCCAGTCGCGATCCTACTAGCGGCCATGTATCGATCACGTCTTTATTGTTGATAAACGCCTTTTGCTTCCTAACGCCGTATAGCAGTGTAAATGACCAAAGTATATTTCATTTCACAACTTTTATGACAGTGTGTTGTTAAGGTGAAATGCAGCTGAATAACACAATATGAATAAATAATGAAAAAAAAATCAGAGGAATATATTAGTGAAAATATGAGAAAATAGGGCATACGAATTCGTATATTTTCTGAAATTCCATTAAAGATCATTACCAAGTTTGAAATGTGTGGCATTCACTAAACCAACCACCCATTCTTTGTACACAAAGTATAACAATTTTTTATTTTCTTGAATACAAAACGTGAACACACGTCGGACATTATGTAAAATAAAGTGTACGGAGTTTAGAAAATAACGAAAGTGTTTCGTCAGAGAAATGGATATTGAGCAAAACTGTGTCTAAACTGTGTGTATGTAGGTGTGTGTGTATGTGTATGTGTGTATGTGTGTATGTGTGTGTGTGTGTCCCGTCCGCCGTCGTCGTGTGTGTGTGTGTGTGTGTGTGTGTGTGTGTGTGTGTGTGTGTGTGTGTGTGTGTGTGTGTGCGTGTGTGTGTATATATATATATATGTGTGTGTGTGTGTATGTGTGCATGTGTGTATGTGTGTGTGTGTATGTGTATGTGTGTGTGTGCAACATTGTGCCCAACATTGAACCACAGGTCAATGACCAGCGACGTACCGTATAGATGATCTGTGATCGTTATCATATCCATGAGCTCATAAAGTCTGACTGTTGATGAGGGACAAAGGTTGATATTTTTGGCCAGGAATTTCTTTTAGTTGCAAGATATTTCATGTTAGTGGCTCTGTCCTTGTTCACAAACAATTTGATCACATTTAATTCCCGGCCTGGCGACCCTTGCCTCATCAATCATTATGTTACCATGAAGTAATAGATGAAAATGTAGGGTTGCTCTCAATGGATGCCGATGTTGTCGAATTTCTTAGGATCTTTAGGATTTCACAAAATTCATATATGTATATGTATTCTTGTTAGTTTTTATTTATTTTTTATTTCTCTTAAACTATCATGGACGGATCTGACTTTTCTGATTTTATACCAACTTTTTTTCAATTATACACAAAGGTTAAGCTTTTTTCAATGCTTTGTTTCGGTCAAAATTAGATTATGTTAATTGTATTATCAGAAATTAAAAGCAAATCTAATTATGATAAAGGAACTACGTGTTGTTATTTTAATATATGATTATTATAAGTTGTCTACGCTATATTCACTTATTGTATTGTTTTGAATTATTTAAAGCTTTTCCTTGTATTTTTTTATATATTTGTTATGTATTTGGAAAGAAAATAAAATGAAATGAAACTTACTCAGACCGGAAACACCCTTTAAACGATTATATTTTTGTTTCCCTACACGGCACGTGCCAACTCCGACCCCAACATCCCAACCCATCCCCCCCCCAAAAAAAACAACCCTCTCCCGTTATAGTACTCGTAGGGTCCCCTAATCCTACCCAGGACGTTTGGCTTACGACGAACGTTGACAGACCCATTAAGACTTTGCAGTCAAATGATTCTACGATTGGAAGTTGATACACGTTTGTTCGAATAGGCAAAGGTAGCGGCGTAACAGGCGGAGGGGGAGGGGGCGGGGGCAGACTGCCCCCAGCCCGAAAAAAAATTTCAGCGGGAAAATCCACCATACCACCGGTAAAAATGAAAGGAAAGACGCACATTTACTTAGTTACCGGGAAATGTTTGGCTCTGCCCCCCCCCCCCATAACAGGCACCTGTTACGCCGCTGGGCAAAGGTATATGCGGAACTGTGTTTGGCTTCATTTCTGTCTACAAAACAGCATTGCACTACAGACCCTTCCGAGGAGTTTCAACATAGTTCCATGAAATGGCGGTACAACGTGAATAGCGTATAGATCGACCGTCAATAATATACACTCATGCTCATAATTATGGAATACTTTAAAAACATTTTAGAAGTTGCAATTTTTCCGTGAACGGTACGTATGGGATTGATATTTGTTCACCCCAGGTGAAACAATTATAATCTAAGTATTTCAGGAATTTTGAGCATTTTGTAGCGTCCGACTCGACACTAAAACCTGTGTCTATAAATGGTGGTGTTTTTGTTGTTGTTGAGTCATGTGGTGGTTACGCGCGCTATTAGACTTGTAACATACACTATTCTAATGTTAATTTAGTGATAAATGACATTAGATCAAAATTTATCAGTTTTCTGTGTTGTTTTTTTAATTACTTAATTTAATACTTTTTCATGATTTTTTGTGGATTTAAAAAAAATAAATATATAATTGTTATTGCGCTCAAACGTATTTTAGTTTTTACTTTAGTCATCTCATGAAATCCAAAAATTGCTTCAAATGCTGCTTTTTTGTGTAATAAACACTTGCCTTGAAAATTTTGGACGATATAGGAGAAAGAACTTGAGTATCAACAAAATATTCCATAATTATGAGCAGGAGTGTACTTTGAAAATCTCGAAGGTGTGCATTTTTGGCCATTGTTTTCAGGAGATTACAAGACTCTGAAATTAATTAGCTGATATGGGTGAAGGACAGTCTTTTCTTTATAGCAAATTTCATTTACATCATTGTCAACTTTATAATACTATTAAAGCAATGTGTGCTTTTGATATTAAATGAAAAATTTATATGCATTGACGAACAAGATGGCGTACCCCATGTCAGGCAGCTTGCCTCTGGGTGTTGTTATACTGTCTTCCATCTAAATTGATTTTCCCAACTTTGTGGTATGATTAAAATGTGCATAATGTTTACGTATACGTGATGTTATCACGAATTGTAATTTATTGTTATGTCAATTACTTTATAATCAATTTGAATGGAAAAAATTAAGGCCTATCATGAATTGCAATGAATTGAATTGAGTTGATCGTTCAATAAAACTCAATAGTTCCCATGGGAAATAATAGTATTGTGTCCAGACAGATGGATAGCGTTGGAAATTTATAATGAATTGTTTCACTAAACAAATGACTCGTTTTGGGAAAGTTAATCAGTGAGGTACTTATCTGTCAATTTTCAAACTCATACTTTTTGGCTCGTTGGATTCCTTTACAACGTTGTTGTTAATCGTAGGAGTATCCAATTATATAAAACGTCCTTGAGAGAGGTGACATAAACCACAAGTCTTTTGACGACATTTAACATGGTCTTTATGCATCATCTATCGTTCTACTACGGCCTGTTTACGAAATGAGGTACGATCTGCCTTATACAATCTGAGCGCTGTATAGGAAACGAGGGTACCCATTGTATTGTATATCCGTTAAAAGAATAATCTAGATGAAAAGATTTCTGTCAAATGTATGGGTGAAAGTATTCCCAAGGAGATAATAAGGCGACGGATATAATTTTGCGAACACTTCTTCTGAAGATATGAAGTGAGTTACTAGGCAGGGTCAAACCTTATCGTTCAGTCAAGCCTATGATATTTGATCTATTACAAGCCTTGGATAAGAATTGATCACGATGATGCGGCATGTTTGAGCTTATACTGTCTGCTCTTACCAAACGTTATACGAGTTCGGCATATCCCACCGAAGATAATTGAATCCATGCTGATTTAGAGGCGGGAGGTCCAAAAGATATAGAAATCGCAAAATGGCGCCCCTCTCGTCTGTGTTTTTTTCCTCCGTTTTATTAATAACAAAGTCAGAACTTGGACTTTTAGTTAATTGGACGAGATGTTGATCTGTGTTGTTGTAATCTTACGCAAATGTCATACCCCGGTTTCATATATTTTAGTCATATTCATCATTATTTTAACCTTATATTTTATAATTAAACGTAATTACTTTACCTCGTATGTCGTAGTACCGCCGATGTATCGTGGGTACGTCACCAGGCCTCGAACACAGGATGAACGTAATTCCGATCGGGGTATGATTCCATCAACGGGAGCATCCAGACGATAATAGGAAAATGTTTGCGAAAAATGGACGCTTGACTTCTCCGAGGAAGACAAGCAAGGG
>JZLH01S0117051.1:64462-68618 GCA_001188425.1 Eucidaris tribuloides | reverse complement strand
TGTGTGTGTGTGTGTGTGTGTGTGTGTGTGTGTGTGTGTGTGTGTGTGTGTGTGTGTGTGTGTGTGTGTGTGTGTGTGTGTGTGTGTGTGTGTGTGTGTGTGTGTGTGTGTGTGTGTGTGTGTGTTGCGTGTGTGTGTGTCGTGTGTGTGTGTGTCGTGTGTGTGTGTGTCGTGTGTGTGTGTGTGTGTGTGTGTGTGTGTGTGTGTGTGTGTGTGTGTGTGTGTGTGTGTGTGTGTGTGTGTGTGTGTGTGTCTGTCTGTCTGTGTGTGTGTGTGTGTGTGTGTGTGTGTGTTTGTATGCTAATACTCGGACATCGATTCATGTTGACTCTATTCAATGACTTCATGGCCACGAACAGTGACCAGTAAACAAAGAGAGAGAGAGAGAGAGAGACTATACAGCGTGTCAGAAAAAAAACCCGCCACCGGATTTCACAGCAAATAATTCTATCATATTCTATTTCCTTGATGAGGTAGTTTGTGAAGGTGTATTTCTCATTTCGATGTACACTTTATTATGCATCGTTCACGCATGATAGAACTATAACAATGGAAAATTGTGTTACCGAAATTTCATTTGTACACAAGTTCAAACTTTGAGTGAGCTAAGGGCAGTAAATGTGATATTTTGAAGTAAAAAATCAAATATAATTGCATTTTTTTTCATTTGAAAAAAAAAATGAACTGTGCCCCCAAATAAAATTAAAACATGCTTAGATAAACACAATTTTAAAATGATTGCTTTTGCTAAACTAGACAAAGCGGTTCACAGTCGGCTGACTTTATACATTGGCGTTAGATGTGTCAGTTTTCATTACCTTTAGTTAGTCATACGTGACTGTATTTGTATTTGAATTTGTATTTGTATTTGTTTTTATCTATTTCACATAAAACAGGTATATGAAATAACAAAAGCACATGCAAAATAGCTCGAAGTTCTTCTCACGGGGTCCAGTTGTAATTAATGATAACACAATAACATTGCACAATAATTTGAACAGAAAGAAAAACAAAACTAAGCAAACTTGAAAATAGGCAATACAAGTAAGCAAACGAAATCAACTAAAGTGCACATAATAGTACAATACAGAAACAATAATACATAAAACAAAGGAAAAGAAAGTATGCTTCTAATCTGGATTTCGGTTTGTTTTTTCTGGGACACTATGCTTCCATAAACTTGATACCATGGTCCGCTCCTTTACTTACCCGATCATTCGGCTCTATCGCACCTAATTATCTTTTGCGTATAGATAAGCTTTTCTATTGCCATTATTATGTGTAAAGCAGCGCAATACATGCTAAAAAAAGAAACTGAATGATAAACCACACAAATTTACAGAACGTATTCAAAAAATTTTGAGAAAAAAAACCCTGATATAATATTACGGATATTATATAGAGTTTAATGTTAAAGTTCTGTTCACGTAACTCATCATCGTCATCGTCATTATTATCATTATCATCATTATCATTATCATCATCATATTCAGCACCTTCATCACCAATCATCATCACTATTAATCTATCATCATCCCTCAACACTATGACATAATCATCAACATTAAGTAGTAACGCTAGCTGTTTCACCATCATCATCATCGACATCATCATGATCATGATCATGATCATCATTTCCTTCTTCTTCATCATCATCTTCATCTCCACTATCATCATCATCATCATCATCATCGTCGTCGTCGTCGTCATCATCATCATCATCATCATCATCATCATCATCATCTCCACTATCACCATCATCATCATCATCAGGCATTGTTTATCCGGCAGTAACCATTATTGATCAATCATGTTTCCATTTATTTCTGTTTGCTGTCCATGATGGGCGTTCTCTATAGATTAAGTGGCAAATTACAGTTCAGAACTAATTGTGGTGTCTGATTTACAGGTGTTTGAACTGAGTCAAGTGTGAAATGGAGTTATGCGTCGATCTTCCAAAATGGCAGCCTCAACTTGACGGACAGATGCCTCGCAGGAGGGGGGCGACCAGATCTGAGAGCTGTTTACACAGAGTCCCAACCATGTTTGAATTCATGATGCCAGCGTTTTACAATGATGGGGCATCATCACCATAAGTTACTTTCATTTCATCAAAAGTCTCCCGTGGTGTGCGTCCTTTCAAATACAAAAACCGGATCACTGCTCGACACTCAACAGGCTCCATTTCACACTTGACTCAGTTCAAACACCTGTAAATCAGAAACCACAATTAGTTCAGAGCTGTAATTTGCCATTTAATCTATAAAGATATCAATAATTGCACATGCAAAATTTCAGCTAGACCGAACAACTGAAAGTGGGTCAGGGGCATTACTTCTTGAACGCCCCTCGTATGTATGTTGTTATTTCATCTCTCCATCTTAATTCTCTTTTGTCGACATCTTCTTCTCTTGTCTGTTCTTCATTCAACACAAGGCTGCAAAATCCGGAAATCTGCCAGAAATCAGGACAATATTAAAGGAAGATGACGGTGGAATCGACAGACTCAAGCAACACGACAAGAAGGACCGAAGTCCAATTCATTACGCGTGTCAGGCTGGTCACCTCGACATTGTCAAATTCTTGGTCGAAAAAGGAGCAGGTATGTGTTCAATATAGAGTACCGAGGAGTGACGTCACTCTGGTTCTGAAATCTGTGTGGACTATGGCCGAGCAATGGCAATGAGTCAAGGTTCATCTGTTGTTCATCATTGGGTGATTTTAAGTTCAGTGTTGGTGTTGGTGTTGGTGTTGGTGTTAGTGTCGAGGAAACAAAATCGTCTGCTAAACCGAGCTCCAACACCGAGCTCGGTTTAAGCAGACGATACCGATTGCATTATCGCTCACATACCACCGATTGACGTCACGCGCGATTCAGGGCGTTAGCAGAAAGTCACGCCGATGGCCGAAATTGTTGGACTAATCTTACAAAAATGACACCAAATCAATACTGCCAGCAAAAAAAAAACGTGTATGAATGTGAAAGGCAAGTTATTTTTCTTTATCCATATATGGAAGTTTAATATGAATTTGGCGAATTGTGGAAGTATTTAAGGGGAAAAGGTTCTTTCAGCGCTTAATTTGGGTCGCACAGCAAAGCTTTCTCCATAGCTAACACACACGAGCATGTCGGCTCTGCCACTCACAAGGCCAACACTAACACCAACACCGAACTTGAAATCACGAATTGCTTAAACCTTAGGGTTTAGTGTTGATGAATGGAAAAATTACACGTAAATTACAAACACCAATCACGGTACTCGGTTCAGCAGCCGATATTCAACACCAGCTTCAACACCATTTTTCGGAAGTACGTCATAATTTTCGAGGTCAACCCCGACACCAGGCCTGACTTCAAGAACGGTGTTATAGCTGGTGTTAGTGTTGTTACAACACTAACACCAGATTTCAACACCGAACTTGAAATCACTCCAATTGCTGGCAGTGAGAAAGGTTCATCTTTAATCCCCGTATGCCAGATTAATATAGGTTTTCACTTTCATTTCCACACTTTCTCTTTTACTCATTTTAACCATCCAATATTCAAAATCAACTAGGTGACATGATTGGGAACTGTTGAAAATTCCACCCCCCCCCCCCAAAAAAAAAAAACTGAGCTGAAGCAAGTACCAATACATATGCTAATCTTAGTGTATATCTAGCCGGGGGAGGAGTTGTCTTGAATTTGTTAAAAGAGAAACAATCATGAATAAACCAGTGCTTATTTATAGAATGAGCCTGATAAAAAATGAACACATTCAAAGCTGTACAGCAAATTTGCCTGTCACAGCGAATACTGATGTTAATAATTGTTTCAAACAGAGTAAAAGTTTGACAAACGTATTAATCGCCCTTTAAGGCGATGGGCCTCCGTGTGTTCACTGCTATTGAAACATTAATTACGTTTTTTGATGTAATTGAGTTCCCGTTTTTCGCTCAATATTTCTTCTTGGTTACCCTGGTAATATGTGCTGTCAAGTAAAATTAAACTTTCTGCTACTAAGCTTTGAAGTGCAAATGACGTACATGTGTAGTGTACTATTCTGCAATATTATTTTGTCTAGAAAGCATGTTCCAAAAATGACAAGGACCTTAGTGCGAAGTCTACGTGACCACAATTTCAAAATAAAGTTGTTACAAACCACCAATAACATGC
>JZLH01S0117051.1:56962-59462 GCA_001188425.1 Eucidaris tribuloides | reverse complement strand
TTCACAAATCTGCCTGTCAGTCAGCATTCACTCAATATGATGGGACATCAAATTATGCATTCTTATTATCGGGCATCTATTTAAATTTCTCCATCATCATGCATTTTCCATCGGGCTAATCATTTTCATCTTTTACCCAAATACCGTGAGACGAGGATTTGAATTCCCATGTGGAAAACATCACACGTTTCATAAGGCAAAGTTCAGGGAAGGTTTATGCCATATACATGGTGTCCTTAATGATATCCGTTGCTAAAATGATAGTTTTTTTTATTTCGAAAATAAGGATATGAACCATATTACTATAATCACCGATCAGCATCTGAAATTATACAAACACTATGGTCCTTGCATAATTTTTATGCGGTATTATCTACGACTATTACGTGGATGATAGCGAATGTTACCCTTAAACTTCATCCGTATTGAGTATTGAATATTATAAATATAAAAGAAATAAAAAAATTGCTCTCAATAAAAAAAAACACCTTATCCATCCTACACCTTTTCTTGCACCTCTCTTTCTTCCTCATTTCGTCTTTTTTCACTTTCCCATCACGTTCCTGTCTCTTGTCCTCCTGTTCCATCCCCTTTTTATACTGTAGCGTGTGCTACGTAAAAAACCCCAAGATTGATGAATGACATTTTTATATTTCAATAGCAAATTGTAAACAACATATACATACACTACTTACATACAGTACAGTAACCCATACTAAGGCCTCGTACGCGTACGCGCTTGGCTTACGATTACATGTACATGACATTTGATCGCAGAGAATTTAGTCGGCCCTCCGAAAAATTCCATCAAATGGCGTCCTATTCGAATCGGTAAGTGCTGTTTACTTTTCATTTGTTTCGCCAATTATTATTATTCTATGTAATCTATTAAATGACATACTATAACAGCATTCCCAGAGTAAAGCGTTCACTTTCAAGCCTACCTGGGGTGTGCCTTAGTCCGCGTACTGTGATTTACGTATTTGGCTACAGATACCGAAATTGCCATACTATCCTTGGCGGATTAGTCATGGGTGTCTATTATAATGTAAATCAAATGACAACTTAAAACATGAAACTCCAAAGAATCCATTTACTGCGGGTGATTAACAAAATCAATCTACACAAAAAATGACAGCTAGTGTGTACATCGCGAGAAGTCATCGCAGATTGAGACGATATGCGGTTACGCAGTGTTTTATTTTCCTTGCATCTCCCCAATTTTCACACTTTACTGTGTATGTGCGTCTAAGCAAGCTATATCGCGACCACATACGCCCTCTACCTGAAAAAAACGAAACAAAGTTTGCCCTGGAATGGATGAATGATTGCTTTCCAGCCAAACCCTGGACAAAGTTTTGTTCAAGACAATGGGCGAGAAATTTTGAAATTAAAATTGAGAAGCTGTTTGATAGCAATGAGTCTTCATTTCAATTTATATGTCAGGTCATTGGTAAATCGAGCCATTTGTAGCCAATATTTTAGTATAATTTTGTTAAGAAAGGTGAATTCACAGCAGCACATCTTGAGCTACGACGCATGAAACAATCACTCATTACTTTTGTGCACAGAAAGTATAGAGTCGTCCCGCATGTGTGGCAATTTTTGGGCCACAACTGAAAATTTGAGTTACACTGTTAACAACAGAGGGAGACCCTAGTGATAATTTTTTTTCTTGGTAACGCCGCTTCGGGTATAGTGCGTCCCATAAACTAACATTGCGCGACGACGCTGCAGGGTGAAGTAATCAATCAGTCTTGCTTCATTGTTAGTTAGCGAGTGCCTGGAAGCTATTTTTTATTGTTTAAGCTTCATTCCTATAATCAAAGTCTTAGAATTTCCTTTCTATATGTATCATCAGGACTGCAGATTGTTCTTGAAGGCAGGTGTTCCCATCCATCCTACCCATTAGATGAGTCAGCCATGTTCCCGCGTCCAGCCAATATGTACACTGGAGACTGTTTGGGTGCTCACGAGTCTAACCAAAACGAACCTTGAACGCAGTGATTCGCGGGAAAGAAGAAGAGCCAAATTCTAGATTAAGTGGGAAAAGGTGTACTCTTGTGCCACCTCAGGTGTCACTTTTAATTCGAATGGTGCAGTGAACATGGTAAAAGGCATTATGTTCGGATTAGCGTCCATTTATCTGTTCGGCTATTGGGGAAAACCAACAAAACGAGGAAATTGTACAGAAACAAGGACTACGGGTGAAACAAAAGGCAGGACAAAAACTTGTACTTTGGACCAAATCTTTGAATGGTCAGGGTCATACGTCAATGAACTAATTTTCACAAATGTCCTTCACCTGTAACTATGTGGTTACATTGTTGGTGATTATACAGTGTGTCTAAAAAAAATTGTGCAAGTTAAAAGTGCCCTCTTAGCAATGATAAGAACATTTAGTGACGTCATGCTTAATCACACACCAAGGCATAATCTTTAGCTATCAAATGCCCGTTTGTTCTGTCAGAGTGCTTGTTATTAATCCTGAGATGCATGT
>JZLH01S0117051.1:33967-46663 GCA_001188425.1 Eucidaris tribuloides | reverse complement strand
TTAGTTCAAGTTCAGTTAGAATTTATTTCCATCAAAAAGGGTAGTACATATTACAACGCATTCATTTACCTGAAATGTGGGTTACAATTTGTAAGTCATGACTTATATCATAAGATATACATAATAACTTGAATAATAAAGAAACAATAGATACTTTGAATATAACTGATGGAAAAGAGTGATCCACTAGAAAGAAATGCTCTAACATCATACATGATCTCATAAAGTGTCAAAGCAATCCAACCAACTCAAAATTAGAGTAGAAACTGTAAAGTGTAGAAATTAATCGAAAATTGGTCCACGGGTGATGTGCGTCATTGAGAGTAGGATATGACGTGCAGGTGGACGTAGTGTCAGCTATAACATTGTGGAGGCCCCATTTAAAGAAAAAAGGTCAAACTTTGCTATTTGACATATCCCACATTGTTTGAATGGACAAATTAACACTCTAGAACACAAAACTTTAGACAATTATGCTGTCATTTGTAAAATATGTACAGATGAAAATCGGCACATGATTTATTGTCAGCTGACAAAAATTTAGGAGCTAAATGCCTGTGGGCAACAGTGTTTTAATTCACTTTTTCAGTTCCTGTCATTTTGTATGTTTTTATATACACTCATGCTCATAATTATGGAATACTTTAGAGACATTGTAGAAGTTGCCGTTTTTCCGTGAACGGTACATCTGGGATTAATATTAACTCACCCCAGGTGAAACAATTATAATCTAATTAATTCAGAAATGCTGAGCATTTTGTAGCGTCCGACTCGACGCTAAAACCTGTGTTTAAAAATGGCGGTATTCAGAATGTTGCTGAGTCACTTGGTAGTTACGCGCTTTATTAGACTTGTAACAGACAATTCTGATGTTAATTTAATGATAAGTGACATTAGATTAAAAATTATCATTTTTTTGTGTTGTTTTGTTCAATTAATTCAATCTAATACTTTTTTTCATGATTTTTGGTGGATTAAAAAAAAATAATATATAAGTGTCATTGCGTTCAAACGTATTTTATTTTTTTACTTTAGTCATCTTATGAAATCCAAAAAGTGCTTCACATACTGCGTTTTTGTGAAATAAACACTTGTCTTGAAAATTTTGGACGATATAGGAGAAAGAACTTTAGTATCAACAAAATATTCCATAATTATGAGCAGGAGTGAATGATGTGACGAATAAAATAATAATAATACTAATAATGATAATAATAATAGTAATAATAATAATAATAATAATAATAATAATAATAATAATAATAATAACAATACTACTACTACTACTACTACTACTACTACTACTACTACTACTACTACTACTACTAATAGTATTAAGAATAATAATAGTAATAATAAAATTCTGCAACACAGCTGCATGGGGATAAACTGAATGGTCGCTCAATGATTTTCACTTTTTAAAAGCACTTAATAATCGTTTTGAACTGCAAATTTTTTCAGGGCTTCACTTTTGGACCTTATCAGAGATACTGGAAACATGAGAAATCATGTGTCTTAGATTGCTTAATTAAACTGGAAAGTAACATTATTACAAGATGCCTTTAGATTAATTCCATCTGTTTGATCCAACAGCTTCTGTTAACCCATCGATCCGGGGTCCACTGCGCGACAGACGACGAAATAGCAAGACTCATCCTTCCAGCCGCTAAGAAGGGATGTACGGGGTGAGAAAGGAATTATTTATTTTAATTCTTTCCTTCCCAAGCTCGCCAATCTGCACAGATCAAGTACAGCAAAAACTGGGCGGCGCCACCGGGGGGTTGGCAGAGGGGGTGACCGCCCCCTAAAATTTCTAAGATACAGAAAAATCATGAGATTTTCGCAGTGTAATTCATAAACTGTAAGCCTTCTGGACATTTTCGCCCTTCCTAAGATTTTACCCTGGCGCCTCCACGAGCTGAAATAATGAACAGAAAAAAATTACCAGTATTTCCTCATCCTCGTACTGAATGCTTTATCCCCTGGAAAGTAAGTTCAGCAAGTCACTCACATATAAAGAAAATGCATCTATTTTGCCCCTCCCCCCCAAAAAAAACAAATACCCACCAACTGCACTTTGAAGAAGAATTATGAATTGAAGCCAAAGCTCACATTAAAAACGTGGCAAATAAACGGGTTAAATTCTTTCTGGGTGGTAAATTGATGTAAAGATGCGCAACTCCAACCTCCTGGTTGTAGGTATAGATGGCAATTTATGTAAGTCCAGCTGTCCCTAATCGCCTATCTTACAGTACCCATCCCCATGTCCTTGAAGGCTTAGATGTAGTGCAGGAGTAGTACACTTCAGCCGCGTGCCACCTGGATAGTCTGGCTTTGCGGCTGGATAAACTGACGGGGCCCGGGGGCAGCCTTCACTTGTCCTATGCGGCAATTGTTTGTTGTTAAGGGTTGTCTTTGACCCTTGGCGGATGAGAGGCTCACCTCCAACGGCAGAAGGGCGGATGAGGATCCATATCCCAACGGCCATCGAACAACTGCTGGAAAGGAGTTGCGACCTCCAGCAGAACAATAGCAACTGAAAGACATTATGATGGCAAAAACTAAAGACTTCAGGGTTAAAGTCCCTGCTAAATTTCCTACTGGTGAAACCACTAGCTCTGCTTGTTTGTGGAATCAATGGCGTCGACACCCGAAATCCAACTGGAAGGATGCCGACTAATCATGGTGGAAGCAGTAGGGGAGCACGACTCTAAATTACAGTCAGCGGCGCAAATCCACTCAGGAATTCTATTCAAGTGGGGGGACACCCTATTGTTATGTCCCCCCCCCCACATGAATAGAATTCTTCGTGGATTTGCGCCCATGATTACACTTGCAACTATGAATGTAAGAACATTACTGAATCCAAATAAACAGATAGAAAGTTGTGCACTTGCAAAGAAGTACCAGATAGAAGTCATTGGCATCCAAGAGCACAGGATTGTGCATACTGACAGTCAACTCCAGTATGAGAACCTTCCTGAGTCCAATGGCCAAAAAATGCTTTATCATCCGTCAGGTACATAAATTCAAGAACACGACAAGCAACATTTGCTGGCAACCCTGAAACAACTGTATTGGTTACATATGCACCAACCAATGTCTCTGATGAAGAAGAAACCAAAGATTACTATCAGCACCTTACTGCGGCAACCAAATCTGTTCCTGCTCAGAATGTTCTAATTGTATCTGGAGACTTCAATGCTAGAATATGACTAGATAATGCCAAGTTTTGATACCATGTCAATACAAACAGAAATGGAGACTTTCTACTAGATTATGTTTCTGAAAATGACCTTGTTATCACCAACATCAAATTGCAGACGAAACAAGCTCGATTATGGACATGTGAGCTACCAAGTGGACTTAGAGCACAACTTGACTACATAATAATTAAGAGAAAATGGATGAACAGTGTATTGACTGCAGAAGCCTACAATTCATTTGCTAGCATTGGATTTGATCATAGGATTGTGTCAGCAAAAGTTCGTCTTAGTCTAAGATCCATAGGAATGTAAACCAAAGACAAGTTAAATATGATTGGTCAAAATTAGCAACAGATCCTGAACTGCAAGACAGATATACTGCGGAGATAAGAAATAGATATGCGGTACTATCAGAAGGAGTAAGTGAAGATCAATCAGACAAATATGAATGGTTGGTAGACGCAAATAAGGAAGCTGTTGATAAAGTGATGCCAAGGCTACCTAAGAAGCAGAAGAAAGCTTTGTGCTATGATTCAAGGGTTAAAGAAGCAAGGAAACACCTAAAGGATGTGAATAAAAGACATGTTCAAGAAAAAAAGCAGAGATTCGTATGAAGATCTAGAAAAGTGTAAAGCACAGTTGGACAGAGCATACCAAATGGCTAATACCGAATATATTGATAAGAAACTGAAGAAATATGAGGAGGCACACCTGAATCAGAGATACAATCTAGCTTGGAGCATAATTAATGATGTCAGTGGTAGGAAATTATCTAGGAGTGGAAGATTGAAGAGAGATACTAAGGAGAAGAGACTTAGAAACCGGTATGACCTCTTTCAACAGCTACTGGGAAACTCACTTTAAGTTACAAACGAAGATAAGGATATTCCAACAGTCTTTCAAGAGTTGCCAATAAGAACAGATACATTTGATATGGCAGAGTACCAGAAAGCAAAGAATGCCATAAAAGAGGGTAAAAGCTGCGGAAAAGATGGAATACCAATTGAAGTTATAAAAAGATGCCAAATTGATGATGTAACTCTTGAACTGCAATGATGCTCTGATAAACAGACAAAAACCCAGTCAGTGGTCAATCTTAATTTCATTCCAGTACCAAAGTCTGGTGACCTTAGCCTGACTGCAAACTAGAGAGAGATTAGTTTGAGTTCAAGAGTAGCTAAAACATACAACAGAATGCTCCTTAACAGGATCAGACCACACGTGGATGACAAACTCAGGACAAATCAGTGTGGCTTTAGAGAAAAAAATGTACTACTGAGCAAATACTGGCATTGAGACGAATAATAAAGGGTATAGAAAACAAAAACCTGACGGCAGTTACAACCTTCATTGACTTCAAGAAAGCCTTTGATACTATCCACAGAGGTATGATGATCAAAATATTGAAGGCCTATGGCATACCAGATACAATATCCCATGCAATAGATGACACGTATCAGGGTATCAAGGCTAATGTTGTTACGGCTGATGGTGATACAGAAGAGTTTAACATCCTAGCCGGAGTTCTTCAAGGGGACACTCTTGCACCATACTTGTTCATAATTGTATTAGATTATTGCCTCAGGTGTGCAATCAAGGACGAGAATTCATTGAAATTTACCATAGTACCTAGACAAAGTCGCCGAGTAGGTCCTATACGTGTTACTGACCTAGATTCTGCAGATAATATAGCTCTACTGTCAGACACAGCTGTACAAGCTCAAGAACTGCTGTAAATGTGGAGAAAGCTGCACCCTGTGTAGGCCTACATATGAATGCAAAGAAAACGCAATTCATGACCTTCAATCAACCAGACAATGTTAAAATACAAACGGTAGATGGCAGCACCCTTGAGAGAGTAGACAACTTCAAGTATTTGGGATCATGGGTGAAATCCACGGAACAAGACATAAAAGTGAGGAAAGCCCTAGCATGGAAGGCATGTAACAAGGTTGACTAAAATATAGAAGTCTGACCTCTCAAGGCAACTCAAAATAAAGCTCTTCCAAGCTACTGGAAAGCGTTTTGCTCTACGGTTGTGAGACCTGGACCGTAACAAAGAAGATCAAAAAAGCCTTGGACGGGTGCTACATAAGAATGCTAAGGGCTGTACTAAATGTCTGTTAGAAATCCCATACTTCAAACAAAGACCTGTGTGGGGATATCCCCCACCTCACAACTAAAATCGCTATCAGACGACTGCAATTTGCGGGTCACTGTAAAAGAGCCTAGGGAAGAGTGGTATCTAATCTAGTCACGTGGCAAACAACCCATGGGAAGAGAACAATTGGGCGGCCCAAAAAGACATACGTCGATCAACTACAACAAGATTCTGGCTATGAAACTAGCGAAATGGAAAATATCATGCTAGACAGGCGTCTTTGGAGAGCCATCATTAATGCCCGACAGCAAGAGTCGACGAAGTGAGTGAGTGAGTGAGTGAGTGAGTGAGTGAGTGAGGTATAACATTAAAAAAAAAGTATCATGTAATTCACATGATACTACGTTCATTTCTTGGTAAATAATCAAAATTTCCATGAATCATGCAGCCATTAAAGCGAGTTACGAAAACGCACTTGCCATCAGTCAGTACAATGTTTCATTTATAACATGGTATAGGAAATTTATTTTACTAATGTAGTACTCGTTACATCTGAAATGCTTGATTAAATATAGCGTATAACATGAATGAAGTTATTCCAAAGTAGATTTTAGGCCGTTAAATTTGGCAAATTATGTGAACTTTGGCAGGATGCTGTATGCTAGCACATAAAATCTGATGGTATGGGTTTGGTTGAGACTCGTTTTACATTTTACCTTGTCGAGATTGATCTTCACATAAATTTCATGCAAGGAGTTGTAAAGGTACGACTAGTAGTTACAATGTAAACATTTTCATTTCGTAAAACATTATTTTGTAAAAACAACTAAAGTACAAAATGTTAACGTATACATCATTGTAAGTTGAATAAAGTGTAGAAGAAGAATTATTGACGAAAAAAAATTCTAAAAGCTTTTTTTCCCCAGCTGCCTCTTTTGTTTGGTTGGTTTTCGTGTGTTTTAACGGTCACTAATAATACATTTTTTGTTCGATTTTATAGAATCGTATCGGAACTAATTCGATGGAAGAAAGAGACAATCAGTCGGAAAGATGAAATGAACAACACGCCATTACACCTAGCGGCCTCATCTGGCTTCGATCTAACAGTACAGGAACTCGTGAAGGCTAAAGGAAACGTACAAGCAAGGTACTTATACAGCGTGTCTCAAAATAAGATTGTGCAAGTGAAAAGCGCTCTCTTTGGAAATTAGAAATACTGTTGTGACATGATGCTTACATCAACGTCAAGGGCATGGTCTTAGCTTTCAAATGTTGTTTGTTTTGCTCAATTTCCTTGTTCTTATTTTTAGATATGTTGTAAATAACAAAGGGGTAAACTCACAATTGTGCCATTTTCACAAGGGACTTTAGTAAAAATGACACAATTGTGATTTTACCCTCTTCTTTTTAGATTATCTCAAGATTAAAACAAGCAAATTGAACAATACTAACGGTATTTGAAAGATAAGACTATGCTCTTGACTTTGATGTAAGTATTAGTATTTTCTATTTGCCAAAGAGAGCGCTTTTCACTTGCACACGTTTCTTTACACATGCTGTATGAAAAAAAAAAGTCTTCGCATTAACACATACAGCACTCTCACTTACTTAATGCTGTGTTAAAATCCTGTAGTTAAACCTATACCTGACAATAATATTGATTGGTTTCGATCAAATTTTGGATTTTGAATGATGATTTATTCATGTCGACAATAATTTTCGGCAATTTTGACCAAAGAATGTAATTAAACATATTTCTTCCAATGTATTGGATATTTTGACGATTCCTTTGATACTATGTCCTTTCAAATAATGATGAAGGTTCCATGAATACTTAAATTTATTCCATTTAGCCTATATTGTATGCACAGAAAAGATCTACTACGTACATGCCTAGGGACAAAAAAAAAACCTCGAACAAATCGTGCTAACCATTTTTACAGTATAAGGTTGTTCGAGAAATTTCACTCATGCATTTATATTGCTGGAAGCTACAGTTTGTTTGTTTGTTTGTTGTTTGTTTTCTGTTGTCGTTAGCTCAGGGAAACAAATGAGGCGACGCCTTTTTCAGTTACCCCCACTTTACAGCACCCATGGCCCCCACAACTTGCCTACATACTAGTTCATACCAGTTTGTCATGAATCGTTATAAAATTGGAAACCGTGACGAAAATCACTGAGAGCAATATTTATTCTATCATTAGAAATTCTACAGGACAAATGCCATTACATCTAGCTGCTGCCAATGGCTGGAGTCGGACCGCGGAGGTTCTCCTGAAGGCAAAGAGCCCGGTGGACCCAGTAGATGGAAAGGGAGTAAGGCTTAGAAGATTCTTTCCCTTGACATCACGTTACCATGTTTCATCTAAACAATGGCTTGACCCTTTAAACTGGTATCTCACTAATTAAGTGGAGCATACTTGCGAACGTGGCGATTTTTGGATTCGCCAACTTTTCTGACGAATGTTGGCGAAAATTGGATAACGACCTTAGCGACAATAAGTAACATTCGCGTGAATGTTTGCGAGAGTGTTGCGAAGGGCAGTTGGCGACTAATCACTGCTCGGCGAATGCTTACAAATGTAGCAAATTAAGGGTTTCGTAAAAAGTTGCAATAAATTTTGGAAAAGTTTTTCTTGCCGCAAAGAAAAATTGAACCTGTTTAAAATGGATTTGTAACAGTTAAAACTGTTCACAAACTTTATTGCAATTTTTTTTTACGAAACCGTCCCTGACGAAACGCCAAATTCGCTACGTTCCTAAACATTCACCGCTCAGTAACATACCCCTAGTCACCAAGTAGTAGTAGTAATAGAAGTAGTAGTAGTAGTAGTAGTAGTAGTAGTAGTAATAGTAGTAGTAGCAGTAGTAGTAGTGGTAGTAGTAGTGGTACAAATAGTAGAAATGATTGTTGTGGTTGATGAAGTGGTAGTTGTGGTAGATGACAGTACCAGTGTTATTCTTTTATTATTTTCCTCTCTTAGTCTTCAACTTCTTCTTCAACTTCTTTTCTTTTTCCTCCTCCTCCTCCTCTTCTTCTTCTCCTTCTCCTTCTTCTTCTCCTTCTCCTCCTCCTTCTCCTTCTCCTTCTCCTCTTTCTCCTTCTCCTTCTCCTTCTTTTTCTCTTTTTTTTCTTCTTCTTGTTTTTCCTCCTCTTCCTTTTCTCCATATACTTGTCCTTCCTTTAATTATTTTGTTGTCGTTGTCAGAATTACGTTGTACATGTAGTATATTTTCGTCATCTTTGATCAATCCTGCAGAACACGCCACTTCAACACGCCGTCATTAACGGGCAGTTGAAAACCATGCGACTCCTCTTTACTCGAGGAGCTGACATCACAATGAAAGACTGGGACAACATGAACTGTCTAGACCATGCCATCAAAAATGGACACGATAAGTTAGAAGATATTTTCTGAACTATTCTTTTTCTTTCGTGTCCATCATTCATAACCTTGCAGCTGCATATGTTTGAATATTTCACCAGTCTTTCGCACAGTGAAGTATCGTCTTACTACAGCAGCCAACATTATCCTTCACATATCGGTGGTTGGTAACCCAACATTTTGCTGCGACATCAGTTGCTCCCGAAGACAATATCTCAGAAGATAAAGATGAAAGAATTAGGCTTATGGTTGCCACGGGGTTTGGGTTAGGGTTGGATTTGGGTAAGGAGGTTAGTGTTAGCGTAATCCCCTCTCCTTATGCCATATTGTTCCCGATCCCACGCTCTTTTCACAGACTCATCATCTTCCCTTCTCAATACATCACCTACATGTATCCACCTCTTCCCACTTCTCGTGACTACTTCCACCACAGTTTCTTCTAGACCCATTTGAGCTCGTTTGTATTCTTTCCATCGCTCAGTTTCACCCCACACATTTTCCGCATCATGGCTCTTACAGTTCTTAAGATCCCTTCTTCTACTGTCTTCACATTCAAAGATTCTGAGCCAATACACCATCGCTGATCTAACACAAGCCTTTGAAATGCTTAATATAGGCCGATGTCATTATTTGAATATTGTCTAGATACTTAGAATATGTATAAACGCTAACACTGCTTTAATCATTGTGGAAGTTGAATCATTGAAAGAGCGTTTCTTATTGTGGAATCTGAACTCTTGATCTGCATAGATTTACGATATTGCATAGCCCCTAACATGCCTTTTGTATGATCAATCAAAACTTTGACTGAATGTGACTAACATGTATTTTGTAGATTGGGCCACTTTTCATGTAACTACGTAAACATACAAAGTAACTTTCTTTATAAACTTAATTCAATATGACTAATTTTATTCTTTTGTTGATAATAGAGCGGTTGCCATGGTGATTCTAAATCACGACAAGTGGTGGAAAGTGTTGTGTTCAGCGAGGGCGGATCCCAACACTGCTGTCCCGACCACGCCCATGCGAGAACTGATCCGGAAGATGCCAGGTAATTTGAATGGATTGGATTTGATTTGATTTGATTTGTTCACTATCATCACATAAACAAATATCAACTATTCATAAGTACACTCCTGCTCTGAATTATGGAATACTTTGTTGATACTTAAGTTCTTTCTCATTTATCGTCCAAAATTTTCAAGATAAGTGTTTATTTCACAAAAACGCGGTATGTGAAGCAACTTTTGGATTTTATGAGATGACTACATTAAAAACTAAAATGCATGTGAGCGCAATAACAATTGTATATTTATATTTTTTTAAATCCACCAAAAATCATGAAAAAAGCATTGAATTAAAGTAATTAAAAAAAACACAAAAAAATGATAAATTTTGATCTAATGTCAATTATCATTAAATTAACATCAGAATAGTATATTACAGATCTAATAACGCGCGTAACCACCACGTGACCCTACAACAACTCTGATTACCGCCATTTTTAAACACAGGTTTTAGAGTCGAGTCGGACGCTACAAAATGCTCAGCATTCCTAAAATACTTATATTATACTTGTTTCACCAGGGGTGAGCAAATATTAATCCCAGATGCACCGTTCACGGAAAAATGACAACTTCTAAAATGTCTCTAAAATATTCCATAATTATGAGCATGAGTGTACAAACATACAAGCACATTAAGATCAATACCACGTTTACAGATAACATTTACTGAATGTTTTGATTTTGTATTCTGTGTAATTTTTATTTATATATTATCACAATTTATTATTTTACATGTAATTATTAAGCCTTAGGACTACCTCTCCGTATTTTTGATGAAAAAAAAATAAACCAAATTAAAATTGAATTTGAATGCATATAAGCCATTTCAACGTGATTTCAAACCAATCTGAGTTAGACAAAAGCAGGAGATATGCATGAACACTTCGTTCATGGTTATCTTGAACATAAAATTTGAACCAAAATAATAAACAAAGAAACGGTAATGAAAAGATTGATGTAAATGGAGGGTCCTCCAATAAGCTATGATTGGGTTTTGATAAATTCATGCTTCAACAATGGTATGGGTTTTTTTTCAGGTGTGGCGGAGAAGGTTCTTGACAACTGTGTCACAATCATAACAAGTCCTTCCGGGTCAGACCAGAAGGAGGAGATCGAGTTCAACTACGAACTCCTCGATGACGTCTTTGCAGACTGGATGCATCGATCGACTGGTAAGATCACAAGTCTAAAATATATCATATAGCATATGCCCACACTATATCAAACAAATCTACGACTAGAATACGCACGTAAATACGTAAATCTGGAAAGACTTTCACTCTTTTAAAGCACTAAACGATCGTTTTGAAGTACAATTTTTCTGGGATTCATTCTTTGACCTTAACAAGACACACATAGCATGTAGAATTATGCAGCTCAGATTTGTTAAACATGAAACACTTTAGAATGTTGCCTTTAATACGACTCTTATAGAGAATCCTGATGTTGCTATCCCCATGGAATTCAAACCACCGTTTAGTGAAGATGGAGTCCTCAAACCTGATGCGATACCCTACACCAAAAATTCGAATGTCTTGACCGACAATCACCCGCTAGTCATAATGGTAAGATTACGATGAATTATCGAGGGTTTTAATTTATTGTTTCACTGTTTACATGTTTCTGTTGTGTTGTGATTTATTCGTTTGTTCCGTTTCGTTTAGCAATTTTCTGTTTGATTGGAATACATGTCATTTTAAAACTATACATGTATGTTAAAAGAGACTCCTCACATTATGTTTTCGGGTTGTCCGTCCGTCTGTCGACTCTGTCCGTCACTCCGTTCGTTACCGGTTCGTTACCGCGATAACTAAAAAAAAAAAAAAAAAAACGGTTAATGAGGTTTTAATTAATCTAAAGTTAGGTATTGCAAAGATTAATTGATTAGATACTGGAGTTGATAAGTCGCAGGGCCTAATACACTTGGACTCGCTACCACAATAACTCAAGATCGGCTAGTCAAATATCGGCTTGTTTCTTTCCATGATACATTGACCCATATACGCATGTTTTCCACTTTCTAGAGAAGGATGCAATGCAAAAGGAAAATCAATGCGGGCTCTGGCAATTTTACCCCCGAAATGGCAAAAGATTCCCCCGTAAATTGCCACACCGGGAACGATAAACACGGAAGAGTATCCCGAATGAATTGAAACAAAATGTCAAGTTCACTTTTTAGTACAGAGGACATACCAAATCAGATAATTTCCTTTCTTGTGTCTCCCATTTCGTTATCACTAATTGGCCATTTATAAATGATAATTTCTATGCATTGTATATGTTTGTATAATTGTAATCAGGAAATAAAACCTGAATTGAATTAAATTATAAAATGTGTTATTATTAGCGTTTCCATACATATAATTACGCCAACATGACGTCATTCCCAATCAGGTATCGTCTCAGAGGGAAGAACTACTTGCACATCCTCTTGTGTCAAGTCTCCTCAATCACAAATGGATCACGATGGGCCGGAAGTTGTATTTCGTGACCTTTGCCATCTACGTTCTCTTTCTGACTGCTCTCACCGGATATATCGTAGTCACACCGCCAAGGTATGTGCCAGGGTTGCCTGTTTGGCGTTTTTCACGCCAAAGACACCAAATTTGGCGGTTTTTAAATCTCATTTGGCATTGAAGAATTCAAAGTATACGCCAAACAGCTTTTTGGTGTTTTTCTGAGGGTTTTCAATGGCATTCCAAAAAAATTATTATAAAACCCGATTATCCGGGGATTTTCAGTAAAATATGTGCCACATGGATCTAAAAGTAATAACGGTGCGCATGTATACTTCACGTGCAATCTGGTTGCGCGTAAACCGCGGCACTCAAATTTTTGGCTGCCGCAGAGGTTTCAGAGGTATTATAAATTGATTGCAACGTAGTTTTTATACCCACATCTAGGCTATGCTGCCCATAAAATGTTTCAAATAC
>JZLH01S0117051.1:0-11392 GCA_001188425.1 Eucidaris tribuloides | reverse complement strand
TGTTTCTGCTGCTGATAATGATGATGATGATGATACTACTACTACTAACTACTACTACTACTACTACTACTACTACTACTACTACTCATTATCATCATTATCATTATCATCATTATCATCATAATAATAATAATAATAATTATAATAATAATAATAATAATAATAATAATAATAATAATAATAATAATAATAATAATAATAATAATAATAAATGATGATGATGATGTCTCATTTACCTAATGTAGATTCTTCCAGGACAAACACTCTTTTTCCCTGTACCCCGGTTTTCACCAGGTTCCCATTTCTCTTCTAGGACGAAACTGCACGCGGCGAGAATCGAACCCTAGTCTCTCACGCGTGAAAGGCAGAGAACCACTCCACCACCACATCCACACCATTGGAGTAGTAATCACCGCATTCGCTAATAATAAGAATAACCATGTTTTTAGCCTACTTTCCTTGTCTTCTTCTCATACAGGTAGGTCTTGCTGTTGAAGACATCCACGGTATTCGTGAGAAAGCAAAACTTCACCAATTAGCAATGCAGGTAATTCTTCATATCGTGGAGGCTCAAAGCATTTAAGGGCACGTGCCTCCACCCCATTCCCCCCCCCCCGCAAAAAAGAAATGTGTACCTAAGAAGTCAGAAATCTAATTTTTCTTCACCAGCTTAAGAACCTCAAAGTATCGGCCTGAAAAAAGTGGGTTTTTTTTGGGGGGGTGAGGGGGGTGGGGGGGGGGTAGGAGGTGGGGTGTGGCTTTTCAGCTCCACACATGATCATGTTATTGTCCATACTATATCTTCATCCAGTCTTCATAGAACTGTGCTTCTCTCATTGTCAACTTTGTGTAAATCGTAACTAGAACGATGGTGGTTCATTAATTTGATTAAAGTTTATTTTCATTGATTTCAAAATCTGATTTCATTTTCATTATTGCAAAGGAGAAGCTAAGATTTGTCAAGGTTAACAACCTTCAATGCGTGGGAATATTTAAAGTAATGAATATTACCTTTAATGAGATCTATTCACTTTTTGTCTCGCGCACCGGAGGTGACAGCGAGACTAAGGGATCCAAATGGCGTCCGTCCTTCCGTCCGTCCGTCCATCCGAATTTCTTTTGACACATAACTTGGCAACCGTAGGTCCAATGGCAACCAAACTTGGGTGATAGATGGACATGGGGTACCCGCATGTTGTGGTGCGGTCGGAGGTCACATTGTGAGGTCAAAGGTCAATTTGAGGTCAACGTTAAAGTTTACCTGCAAGACTCTCTTAGGACACATAACTTGGCAACCGTTGGTCCAATGGCAACCAAATTTGGGTGATAGATGCACATTGGGGTACCCGCATGTTGTGGTGCGGTCGGAGGTCACATGGTGAGGTCAAATGTCAATTCGAGGTCAATGTTAAAGTTTACCTGCAAGACTCTCTTATGACACATAACTTTGCACATGTTGCTGCAATATCAACCAAATTTTGATGATAGAGGCATAAGGGGTACATTCTTGTTATCATGCCATCAAAGGTCACATGGTAAGGTCAAAGGTCATTTTAGGTCAAACTCGGGTTAGGGATGTACTTGGAGAAATTTACCTTTATGATATTTAGTCGCGGGTGGGCGAGACACAATCTTGCTATTGCCTTGTTTTGTAATTCAGTTTATGGGCTTGCTAAGAAACATCACGTTTTGACTCCATAAAATTAATGCACTTCAATTAAGGTTTTATACATGTATATACAGTGTGTCTCAAAAAAAAATGTGCAAGTGAAAACCGCCCTCTTTGACAATGAGAAAATACTTTTGTGCCATGATGCTTACATCAACGTCAAGAGCATAGTCTTAGCTATCTAATACCGTTAAATTGGTTAAATTTGCTTGTCTTAATCTTGAGATATGTTAATTTAAATAGGAAAGGGTAAAATCACAATTGTGCCACTTTTACAGTCACTTGTAATTGTGATTCCACCCTTTTGTTGTTTACAACATATCTCGAGATTTAATCAAGCAAATTGGACAGAACAAATACCATGTGAAAGCTAGGACTTTGCCCTTGAGGTTGATGTAAGCATCATGTCACAAGAGTATTTTCTAGTTGCCGGAGAGGGCAGTTTTTACTTGCACAATTTTTTGAGACATGCCGCAGAACGTCTCAAAAAAATGCTCAAAGTAAAAAGTGCCCTCTTCGACAGTTAGAAAATACTACTGTGGCACATGTTACGTCATCGTCAAGGGCAAAGTCTTAGCTTTTAAATGCTGTTAGTTCTGTTCAATTTGCTTGTTTTGATCTCGAGATATCTTGTAAACAACAAAAAGGTGGACTCTCAGTTGTGTCATTATTACGGGCAGAGGGCCTGGTGCTATCATTACTGTACTAAAAGTGGCACATTTGTGATTCTACCTTTTCGTTGTTAACTGAACATATCTCAGGATTGAAAGAAGCAAACTGAACAGAACAAACGGCATTTGAAATCTAAGACTATGCCCTTGATGTTGATGTAAGCATGACGTCACATAAATGTTTTACTCATTACCAAAGAGGGCGCTTTTGACTTGCACATTTATTTTTGAGACACACTGTACACCAGATTACACAGTATTCAGGCTTTTTGTTGTAGTCTGGCTTCCAGACGTTTAGATTAATCCACCCTATATTGATAAGGAAACTGTTATCCTCGTTTATAGTATCTATGTCCTCAGTCAACTGCTCTGACTCAAACTGGTCTCTAGATATAAGCTGCCGTCGGAGGGAGAAAAAGTCGCAGGGTCTGGGACCGAGACTACTCTGTGGCTTCATAGTGACACATCTGTTAATACCTATAAACGACTAACGATTTGCACGCGGTAAATGTTTACTATTGGTGTTGTCCCCATCACAACAGAGAACCGAAGCAATGACGTGAAACTGGTTCAGAAATACGAGGTTCAGAAATATGAGGGGACAATGGCTGAACCAGGTATAGCGTGTCGCAACTGGTTACATGTATTACCACCAATAGGAGAACCGCAGTTTCACCGAGTCATAAGGCCTATTGTCCACACATATTTCTGAACCAGTTTGACGTCATCACTTCGGCTCCCTATTGGGGGAAACAACACACTGTAACTGGTTCAACCACTGTCCACACATTTCTGAACGAGGGTGACGTGACACGATGACACTTCTGTATTCAACAGCGCCCTAATTACCACACTTCATTCCCACAGGTCGACCTAGCGATGGAGGTGCAGCGCGCCTTGCCCCTTATCCTATGGCGATCCTCCATCGTTGGCAAGAAGAAGATCTGCACCAAGTCCCCTCGATTCCAAGGGATGCGGGAATACATCCGGAAACTAAACGGAGACGATGACTTCATCGCAAAGGCCTTGCCCATCGCGAGGAAACCCGACAAGGTAGGTCAAACACTTTGAAAATTCCTGGGTCCATATCAATTTCTAAGCGATCTTTTACTTTCTTCATGGTCTAGAGTTTTGCAACGAAATGATAAATTGGAACTAAAACCGTCTTTTTTGGCACATTTTTTTTTGCCATTGTAACAAATCTACAAGCTTGATATACTATTGACACGAGATTTATGATACTCAAAGGTTTCTCTTTAAGGTTAGATCAAAATATGTGACCAAAGTCAACGTTATGACCCGCGGAAGTGAGTATAAAGACTTCCTTTTTGGTAAAAAAAAAAAAAAAACCATCTCGTGGAAGATGCCCGTTTTTCTCACTTTTTCTGTCTTTGTCGCTTCATAAAATGAAAGTGCGAGATCTATAAATATATTGACGATGAGGATAATTATGTAGTGGGAAGTCTGAGGATTCCAAAAATGTAAAAATCAAATTGTATTGACTACGAGAAGGCCCGCGGAATTGGCAAATACAATCACAGATACGATTTTCTCTCCGTGAGAATTCCACGCGTGTCTTTATTATTATGCGTTCGAGTGTGAATGCAAACAATACACGTGATCCTACAGCGCGGCGAGAGAGCACTAGTGCATGACCAGTGCGTATTATAACCTCGTATTTCTCTGTGTAAAAGAGGATCGTCTTCTGTTGTTAAGAAATTGATATGCAGAATGACTCGAAAATGGGTCCATTGGGGGTCACGATCGGAAAAAGGGTCAGGGCTGTCTCAGGTTCTACCACATTCCGAGTCAAGTTTGACCAAAATTCGGGTCAGGTTGATCCCAGTTTTGGTCAAACTTGACCCAGAATGTGGATAAACCTGATCCTTTTATGAGTGTGACCCTAATGGACCCGTTTCCAAATTAAACTCGGGATTCTAAGGAGACAGTACAAGTGTAACCAGTCGGAAAGTAAACGTTCCCTATTCTGTTCTTATATATTTGACAAGGACAAAATAACTTTCAATAAAAGTATTAAACAATTAAGTTTCAGAAGTTTTCGATTGCTAAGATAACATTGACTGTCGGAATAATATTTGGTAAACTTCTTAAGAGCATGGAATTTATTATCCAAAGATCATGGGTTGTATCCCTCTCAGGCACATGCTTTTGCGAATACCAAGTACGAGTAGACCTAATATTATCTGTATATTTTCTCTGACGTCACCATACAGGACGTCACCATCGACACATCTCTAGCCACTGTGGAAAGTATGAATGATCTTCGACATCGCCTCCGTCTCCTCGAGAAGTCCATCGTCGAACTACGGAGAGGAGGGTCTCGTTATAGCCGCCGCAGTCCTCATCGGAAGACCACAACGAAACCCGCCGCGACCACCGGGGCCAAGGAAGACGATGACGAAGGGTCAGATGCGGCTAAAGTCGGACAACGGCAGGTGATGATGCAAGACCAGCTCGACAAGATGGAGAAGATGTTGACGTCACTGATGCCTGAACACAAGATGGCGTCGTTCTACGAGGAGGATTGAACCACCACCACTTCCGGTGACGTCAGGAATGACGTCTTATTACAAACAACGAGCAGCAAACAAAATGGTGGTCCTGATCGTGTGTTAGATGTGCAAGTGCCTTCCACAGAATAATATTCACATATAATTGAAGAATTACGTAGTTTAAAAGGTTTTAAGAACGTACACTAGGTTTTCTAGACGTTGTACAAACGTAATTTGTGGACCTTTGTAAAACGTAATTTGTGGATTTTTTTTGACGTTTTGAAAACGTTTTTTGAAAACGTTCTTAACTTCTTAAAACGTTTTAAAAACGTCCTTAGAATGTCAGTGACGGTCCGTTGTAGAACCTTTGAAAATGTAACCAAAACCTGGAAAAACGTAGACCTAAACATTTTAAGAACGTTTAGAACGTTTTAAGACACATACATAGTCAAACGTTTTTAAAATGTTAAACAGTTTTCTTAGGACGAAAACGTATGGACCTTTTCACAATGTAAGGAAAACGTTTACTGGACGTTTTATGTTTGCTGGAATTGTTTCCGAACGCAAAGCTCTGTTTGTTGATTTGTTTTAACAAGTTTTTGTCGAGACACAATCATAGATTCAATTGAACAGATCTGTATTCAAATTATCGAATGTGAAGAGCTTGTAAACAAGATGCCGCACCACAAGACCAATGCTTCGTTTGTTTACAGGGAGCAGTCATAAGACTCTTCTTTTTAAACTGAATCAACAGAATTTAGCGATCGGCTGTGCAACGCGCATTCATCTTTCAGAACAAGCAACCGTGCTGCAATTGTGTAGTTCCATTATCTACTTCATTCAGATAATCATATCAATATATCAATATATATTTTTTTTTCAAATAGACACGATATTGTTGTTTATGAGTAAAGACCTGGACCCTGTTAATAGGGTAAAGACTCTATCAACAGACTACCTCAAGTTGCGACGGATATGTCTGTTAGAAGTTCTAGACTTGTCCATTTGTCATAGCGCTGTGAACACTTTGAGAAAGCTTATTTCATACTTTTTTTACAAGACTGAGTAGTTAAAGTAAGGCCTTCATTTTTCCATTTGACAAAATCAAAATTCCGTTTTTCAAATTTTCAATTTTCCGCGATTTTCCGTGTTACTCAAAATAACAAACATAAACACCACAGGCCTATATTACCCAATACTTGCATGACTACAATTTAGAATCGGTGAAATGGAACTGCCATGGTCATGGTAGTGACAAAGACGGCCTGCAGAGGGGCCTACAGATGGGTTTTGCTACCGGGTCATTTAAGTTACTCTTTTGCTTGGGTAGTGGTATTATTTAGTTGAATTATTTCAGACATTTCAATATTTTTTATTTGTAATTTACTACCAATTTTAAGGTTAATTGCTTCAGCATTCCATGATTTTGCATTTTCCGCGTTACAGTCGCCATTTCTGCGATTTTTCTCCGTTTTCCGTATCGCGGAAAAATGGAGGTCTTAAGTTAAAGTTATATAAGATTTGGAATAATAAGAACGATGATGAAGAGTATCTAAGTAAATGGGGACAGAGAATATGAAATATCAGGGAATGTTTTGTTCATAATTGAAGGTAGCTACGATGGGCTGCGGTTTTATTGTTGTTGATAGGCTCTCTCCCTTTCACTATTTTTGTGTCCCGTTCATCAGTTCATGTATCCACACCTTAGCGTGTACTATACACACGAGCAGAGAATATATTTAGGGCCTAAGCTTGTTGCAATAATATCAACAATGTGATATTCTCCGACAAAATCGCTTTGAACGATGTGAATCCTTTCAATTCGTCTCTATTTTTGTTAAAATTTCCTTACCAATCGTGAGGATCGTCAGTCGATATCAGAATTGAGATTCATGCGTGCTGGTATGAATATTAATCACGATATAAACATACTTTAAGCACAAATTTTAAGACATACCTGAAGTTTTGGCCTGTACCACAAACCTTCTTCAGAGATTATCAGTCTAAGCGATGTGTCGGATATTGTTGTATGTCGCGTCGGGTGCGCGTGGTGGACATTATAGTTATCGAGACAAGTCATAGAACAGTGCGTGAATTCAGAATCTCTTTAATAAATGCATCGACATTTTTCATGTTATTTAGACTATGTTTACAAATTCACAGTACTAATGATAGTTTTAAGAGATGTCATGATTTATCCTTCGCTATGAAAACACAGAGAATGGGAAGTCTCTGGAAGCGAAATGATCACGTTGTCCTTTGGCGGTTATGTGTTTAATTTGCATCTCTGGACATTCTCCTTTTCCAACGTAGCAACTGCCTTATACACTTCACACATTAACAATGACGTAATCGGGAGAAAATTAGTGCACGTATTAAATGTTCTTTAATATATGTGGTATCATATTAAAGCAAAATAATTATTCCTTCTGATACACTTTATTTCATCTTTATACTTTTTTTTTTCAATCAAGGGTTATGATTACATTTTATGCAGCCCATCAAAATTGTGTTTGTGCCACTTTTAGCATTAATAGGAATATCAGCACTGACATATCAAAATCGAATGCTTAAATTACAATATAAATCAAAATAAATTCACATCCTAAACTACAAAAAATATATTATTTTTGGAAAAGGATTTTAAGTTATATATTAAACCTATAATGCAATTGATAAAGTATGTTTTTATATAATCAAGGAAATATGTTATACACATGTGTTTTCTGATATATGTTCGATTTGCAGCTAAATCATACCCAGATATAGCAACATACTATATAATCTACTCACCATAAATATTCATTCAAATCTTATTAGTAAGCATGTACAATGTGCTATATGTATTTATAAATCAAATGTTGTGCATATCGTATCCACATAATTCATTATAAGCACACTATGCTTTCTTGAAAAATGCATTATAAGTAAATATGTTAATACTATATTTGCTTAGATTGTTTTCTTGGATATCATAAAGTGTATGATCGTCATCGATTCAAAACGCGTGCATAAAGTTGCACAAAGTGTGTTAAATGCAATTAAAACCAAAAAATTGTGTTTATAGGTCATTGTCTGAAATGTGCATGGTGTTATTTTTGTCTCGGATGTGACGTGGAAGGAATGCAAGTATGGTTTGGTTATGCAAAACTTGAAAATTCACTAAAAGTGTTTTGACAAAATAGAAACTACCCTTCACATGTACAATTAAAATATTGTGTGCAGTACTATTATTACTATTATTATTATGATGATGATGATGATGATGATGATGATGATGATGATGATGATGATGATTATTATCATTATTATTATGAATATAATTATTTTCATTATCAATTAATTATAGTAGTAGTAGTCGTAGTAGTAGTAGAAGTAGTAGTAGTAGTAGTCGTAGTAGTATAGTAGCAGTGGTAGTAGTAGTGGTAGTAGTAGTGGTAGTAGTCGTAGTAGAAGTAGTAGTAGTAGTAGTAGTCGTAGTAGTAGTAGTCGTAGTAGAAGTCATAGTAGTCATAGTAGTAGTAATAGTAGAAGTAGTAGAAGTAGCCGTAGTAGTAGTATTAGTCTTCGTAGTAGTAGTAGTAGTAGTAGTAGTCGTGGTAGTAGTAGTAGTAGTAGTATAGTAGTAGTCGTGGTAGTAGTAGTCGTGGTAGTAGTCATAGTCTTAGGAGTCGTAGTCGTAGTAGTCGTGGTAGTAGTAGTCGTAGTAGAAGTCGTAGTCGTAGTATTTGTAATCATAGTAGTAGTGGTAGTAGTCGTAGTAGTCGTCGTAGTCATAGTAGTAGTAGTCGTAGTTGTAGTGGTAGTAGTAGTAGTAATCGTAGTAGTAGTAGTAGTCGTAGTAGTCGTGGTAGTAGTAGTCATAGTCATAGTAGCAGTAGTCGTAGTGGTAGTAGTAATCGTAGTAGTCATAGTAGTCGTAGTAGTTGTAGAAAAATCGTAGTAGCAGTCGTATAAGTCGTAGTCATAGTCGTAGTAGTAGTAGTCGTAGTAGTAGTCGTAGTAGTAGTCATCGTAGTAGTAGTCGTAGACGTAGTAGTAGTCGTCATAGTAGTCGTCGTCGTCGTAGAAGTAGTAGAAGTAGTAGTAGTAGTCGTAGAAGTAGTCATAGTAGTAGTAGTAGAAGTAGTAGTAGTAGCAGTAGTCATGGTAGTAATAGTAGTAGTCATAGTAGTCGTCGTCGTCGTAGTAGTAGTAGAAGTAGTAGTAGTAGTCGCAGTAGTCGTAGTAGTCGTCGTCGTCGTCGTAGTAGTAGTAGTCGTAGTAGTCGTCGTCGTCGTAGTAGTAGTAGAAGTAGTAGTAGTCGTAGTAGTCGTCGTCGTCGTCGTAGTAGTAGTAGAAGTAGTAGTAGTCGTAGCAGTAGTCGTAGTAGTCGTCGTCGTCGTCGTAGTAGTAGTAGTCGTAGTAGTTGTCGTCGTAGTAGCGTCGTAGTAGTAGTAGTCGTCGTCGTAGTAGTAGTCGTAGTAGAAGTAGTAGAAGTAGTAGTAGTCATCGTCGTAGTAGTCGTAGTAGTCGTCGTAGTAGTCGTAGTATTCGTCGTAGCAGTCGTGGTAGTAGTAGTAGTAGTAGTAGTAGTAGTAGTAGTCGTAGTCGTCGTCGTAGAAGTCGTCGTAGTAGTCGTCGTCGTAGTAGAAGTAGTAGTCGTAGTCATCATCATCATCGTCATCATCATATTTGGGAGTCTCGTCATTGTCTGTACATGTAGTTCTATTGAATGAAGTGATTTTATTATTAGAATAATTCCCTCTGTTTGGCGTAAATATTCGGTCTTGAATGACGCACCTAAAAAACCACCACCAACAACAACTCTGCAATGGGTCATATTTAAAATATTTTGTCTAATACATCAATTATGTACTCCACATAATAGTAAGGTTTCTTGTATTACTAATGATAAAATATTTGTCATAACCCTTTTTGAGAAAATACAACTTTGACAACCTTCGATCACGTCATCTCCAAAAGTCCTCTGCCGACATTTCATCGGTATGAGGGGAATGCCATGCTGGATTTTCTCACTCATACGATTGATTTTCGAAAATTTATTGCTACATCTGAATGACCCAACAAATGGTAAGGAGGATACGGCTACTTATTAAAGATGATGGCCATCGCTCCTCATCCTTATAAAAAGTTAAAGAACAGTCACATGGCAAAAAGTGTTAGGTTGTTTGCAATTGTAAACAGTCTTTAGAAATGAGAAAGAATAAAAAACAAATTATAACTTGGGCATGTCCCGTATAACATATGGGGTGTATCCTCCTTATCATTGTCTTGTGAAGATGAGAGGTGCTTTCTTTTTTTTATTTATGTTTTTATTGATAAATCATCAACATACAGATCATTTACATCAAATTTCAAGAGAGGTGCTTTCTTCTTCGCTGGGTGTGGTTTTCTTTCTGAGTTCGCTTCAGAGTAACATATTGGCATTTATGTTTGTTGGTAGTCTTTCCAATCCATCAAAACTGTTTCACAGGAAATATGAGATCGAACTACGATGCTCGGGCGAATTAAGCACCGCACTCCTAAAGGGTTGATTTGTGTAGGTGTGTGTGTGGATGTGTGGTGTGTGTGTGTGTGTGTGTGTGTGTGTGTGGTGTGTGTGTGTGTGTGTGGTGTGTGTGTGTGTGTGTGTGTGTGTGTGTGTGTGTTGTGTGGATGTGTGTGTGTGTGTGTGTGTGTGTGTGTGTGTGTGTGTGTGGTGGTGTGTGTGTGTGTGTGTGTGTGGTGTGTGGGTGTGTGTGTGTGTGTGTGTGTGTGATGTGGAGGGGCTGAGGGACTTGAGGTACCAGTCCCATTACCCCTATTTTACAATGTGGATGCTCGAGTCCCTCTTACCCCCTCCGTTTACAATGTAGATACTGGATAGCACAACCCCCCCCCCCTCCCCCTCCCCCTCCCAATGCCTTTCATTTGGTGCATTCACTTCATTCTTTCATAATACCTATACTTTGTCGCAAATCGATTTTTGCACCCTTGCAAACAATGCCCCATGTTCATCCAAACGCGAACACACAGTACACGAAAATGGTACCAAATGATTTGGGATAAATCAATCTTTCCAAACATATATCATAACTAAACATTAGTATTTGATTTGGAAAATTACTAGTTATTTTCTAACGATTAACTTTTTTCTGACTCATACTGTATAGGCCAAATTGTACTACACTGTACAGTGGAATCTCGATATAAAGAGGTCGGATATAACGAAATCCTGATATAACAGGGTGATTTTGCAGGTCCCAGCTCTTTATATTTCGTTGTTTTTTAACCCTGATATAATGAGAAACCTGGTAAAACAAGGTAATTTCATGTTTTCGTAGGTCCTCGTTATAACGAGGTTACACTATACAGTATAATTAAAAAATAAGAATACAGAATATTGTATGCATTGAATTTCAATGAAATCATTACCATATTCATGTTATTTGCAGGATAAATCTTCCTTTAAGGACGTCATGTAATGTTTCTCGTTCAATTAAATCTTACAGTAATTAACTTCGCACTGGTGCGGTTCATGCTCATGAATAAAACCA
>JZLH01S0117007.1:16098-26888 GCA_001188425.1 Eucidaris tribuloides | reverse complement strand
CCCCCCCGTAGCTACCCCCCTGTATTTTGTGACTTCTTTCCTCCGAGTCTCCCGCATCTTTTAAGACCAAATTGCGATGCCCCGGTATGCGGTTCTGAAGATACGCATAATTTTGTACATGCATCTGGCACCGAAAATTGCTCAAAAACATGATTTTATGTACATTTTCTTCACAAATTGTGTTTTCAACGAAATATCATAAATGTATAAATATTTTTGCTTTTACTGATTGAGATTACTTGATTTTATGTTGTTTATGATCGCATAAGTGTCACCGACAAATTTCATCCAATAAACAATTAAAAACAAAAGGTCAAAAAAAAGGAAATACATAAGAAATTGCAAAAACAATATCGTACAAAACAAAAACTGATATCGTACATTTGCTAAAAACATCATAAAGGGTTTCTACACCAAAAATTAGCACATTTGGAGTTTTATTTAGGGAGTTAGAGCAAAAAGTATGATTTCACATATTAATTATGCATAAATTAGCATAATTAACTAAAAGCAATTTTCATGAAAAAAATAACTATACAATTTCGTAGATTAGGTCCCGGGTGATGTGTGTGCCAATTTTCCGCACCCCCCTCCCCCGGGCTATATGATCTCCAAAAATAGCCCCGCCTAGTTAGGGTTAATCTTAGTGTAAAAAGTAATGACACTAGGCACTTTTTTATCCTTTTACTTTGAAGTGCTTGGCCAGGCATCAAATGTTGATGAGGGTCTCAGAAGTAGACTAGCCCTCCTTTTTCTTCATAGGTTTGGCTGTTATTCTAAGACCAGTAAATTTACACATATATGTGGGCACACGTCAATCCCCTTCCCCCAACCTAACACACACACACACACACACACACACACACACACACACACACACACACACACACACACACACACACACACACACACACACACACACACACACACACACACACACACACACACACACACACACACACACACACACACACACACATGGCATGCATAAACACATCAGAATACAAACAACATACACATACACTCGGGTTCCGACACAAACCACAAACACACGTAAGCATACATTTCTGATTGAATGAATCAGTTGATAGGGTAATTTATTTATTCATTCATTATGCATTTATTCATTTATTTATTCATTTATTCATTCATTGGAGCTCAAGTATAATGTGTAGGCAAGTCTTTAAAGCTCCCTTTTATAGACATACCGTAGGACATTTTTTGCTGCACTCTGCATGGTTCCAATCCTTGCTTTTATCTGAGTCGAGGGCATTGTACCAATAAACTTATTTTTTTTATTCATTTATTCACTTATTTGTATTCATTCATATATCTGTCTATTTACTTGTGTATTTATTCATTTAATTGTACAGTCATTGGAGCGAGGATAAGCTTATAATTTTCAGAGAGCAGGTAAATCTCATAAGTTCACTTTTACAATACAGATGTAGGATATTTTTTGCTGAACTCTTCATTGTTCAAATCCTTGGTATGTCGGAGTCGGGCCATCGTACCAATTAACTGGTTGATTGATTTATTTATTTATTTGTATTTATTTATTTATCTATCTATTTATTTATTTATTTATTAATGTATTTATTCATTTGATTATTCAGTCATTGGAGCGTGGATAAGCTCATATTTTCAGAGAGCCGGTAAATCTCGTTCCTTAAGTTCCCTTTTACAATACAGATGTAGGACATTTTTTTGCTGAACTCTGCATTGTTCCATTCCTCGATATTTTCGGAGTCGGCCCATCATACCAATTAAGTTATTTATTTATTTGTATTTATTTATTTATTAATTTATTAATTTATGTATTTAATTATCTATTTATTCATTCATTCATTTAATTATTCAGTCTTTGGAGAGATTAGCTTATAATAAGCAGAGCGAGCAGGTAAATCTCTAATTAAAGCTCCCTTTTGCAGACGTAGGACATGGTGCTGCTGCATTGTGTGTCGTTCCAATCCTTATTAGTGTCGGAGTCGGAGCCATAGTACCTCATTTGACAACAGTCTTCGTTTCCGTTGTTGTTGGCAAAGACATTTCGAGGCCAAAAAAAAATCACGGCCAAACTCGCGGCCAAATAACCTGCCAAAAATTCGCTCAGTAAAAATCATGGGGGGGGGGCGAAATTGTCGAAAAACAGTAAAATCCCCTTAATTTTAATAACTTCAACAAAATATTCTGGGCGGCCACTGTCTGAAGATACCACCCTGTTAGCAAGCAGTGCACAAGACCTTGAGGATCTTATAGAGAGAGTGAAAACAGAGAGTGAAAAGTTTGGCCTCTTTCTGAACATAGCTAAAACAAAGGCAATGATCATCAACCAATATGAAGAGAACCCCATCATCCATGCAGGATACCAGGAGATTGAAGTTGTAGACCATTTCAACTTCCTTGGATCCATAATAACAAACAAAGGTGGATGCTCGACAGAGATCAGACGTCGAATTGCAATGGCTAAAACATCAATGTGTGCAATGCAAAAGGTTTGGAAGAACAGAAGCATCACTAGAGCCACAAAGATCAGGCTGGTCTCTACTTTGATCTTCCCAATTGCAACATATGCCTGTGAGACATGGGTCATCAATTTCTGCAGATCAGAGAAGGCTAGAAGCATTTAAGATGTGGTGCTGGAGAAAGCTGCTCTGCATTCCATAGACGACCAAAAATCAAATGAAAGCATTCGGCATGATATTGGGGAAAGACATCCACTTTTCAACACAGTGTTGAAGCAAAAGCTTCAATATTTTGGTGACATTGCGAGGAGAGATGGAGAAAATCTGGAGAAAGTTATGTTTGGAAAAATAGAAGGAAAGAGAAACAGGAAGGCAGAGACTTAGGTGGACTGATGGCATTGCTTCCACAACTAACATGTCAATATACCGCTGCTACTTAAAGTCTCAGTGTCGTCACGAATGGAGAGCATTCACCAATTGGGTCACAAGTACTCAGCCATAAGTAGAACGACGACGACGACGATTTTATGGATTACCAGATTCACTAACGGTTAAGTTGCAATGGGTTCAAAATACATGTGCATGACTGATTCAAGAGACAGTCATGGACAAAAGTTTGGAATATATTTTTCTACCAAATGCAGTTTTCAGTCATATCAGGAAAGGGTTTCTTGTCCTGAAGTAGAGCCGGGCGGCTCCACAGGGGTGTCTGGGGGTGGGCGGCCACCCCCTATTTTATCATTAAAATGACGGAATTTTACTGTTTTTCGAAAATATCGCCCTCCTGCTCTTGTTCATTTTGCTAGTAAAAAAAGAATTAGCGGGCAAAGAATACAAAATAGATATCTTTTTAGATCTCAGCAAAGCGTTTCATAGTATTGATCATGGTATTTTAATAGATAAATTACAAAATTATGGTATTCGTGATTTTGCCTTTGTTGTGGCAATTATTTAGCTGATCGATTACAATATGTTTCTTTTCATAGTGCTTTATCTCAACCTGCCCATGTTACATGTGTACCTCAAGGGTCCATATTAGGTCCATTATTAGTTGTATTATAAATAAATGATGTATGTTTTTCTTCCCAGATTTTAAAATTCATTCTCTTTGCTGATGATACCAATTTAATTCTTTCCCATAATAATTTTACTGAATTGTCAACTACATTAAACAGTGAATTATCAAAGGTCGCATGTTGGTTTAGTGAAAACAAAAATCAAATTTTATGTACTTTTGTAAAAGAAAAAATAATTCTACTAATTTACTTTATATCCTAAGCATAAAGATCAATGATACTCAATTAAAACAAGTAAACAGTACAAAATTTCTATGTGTAGTCATTGACGAAAATTTAAATTGGAATAAATATAGTTTAAATCTCAGAAAATTTCAAGGAATATTGGTATCAGCAGCAAACTGCGTCACGTCTTTCCTCAAAATATTTTAATTACATTGTGTAAATCATTGATATTACCACACCTTAATTATTGCAAAATTGTTAATGGTAATACCCACCCTTCTAAAACCGTTTTGCAAGACTTTGTACTTTTAGTGATTTTATGGCACCATCAAAACCTCTATTTATATTTTTAATCATGCTTAACATATACCAATTGAATAAATACTGTATGGCAAATTTAATTTTCACAATCAGCCTAAATATAATTCCTGATATAATTTCAAGTATGTTTGTATTAAATAATAATGTACACAATTATGAAACCAGAAATACACATCAATATCATCTGTGGAATATTGCTTAACAATTTGCTTCTCATTCATTTCGATATTCTAGACCATGCCTATGGAATACTATACCAAATGATATTATTGAATCCAAATCACTAAATACATTTAAAAGAAAATTAAAAACCTATCCGATTAAATATACTTAATAAACGATTCTGCATACCTGTATAAATTCAAATAGCTACCTATTGGGAGAGGTTACTCATTCTGCTTACTCATTCTGTTTATGCAAATATTGTATATGTTTTCATTACACCATTAAGTTATGTTGTCTGTCTCTTTGTAATTGTGTAATTGTAGTGTACTTTTCCTTACTTAATTGTAACGTATTTATGTAATTGTATTTTATAGGAATACTACCTTGACAGAACGTTCTGACGTATTATGCAGTATTCCTCAATTCCGAATTGTTCTTTTATTGTATTGTAATTTTATTTTATATTATTTTTTTCTGTTGTATATATATATTATTTTTTAAATCTGGAATTGAAACAAATTTGAATTTGAATTTGTAAGAAATCTGCACTTTAAAACAGGGCTACGCAAAGAAATAAACATATTCCAAACCTTTGTCCAGGACTGTAGTATTGATGGTACTTTATAAAGCATATATATGGCCAGGCTTTCCAGGTACATTACTGAGTTATTGAATTTTTAAATCCCAAATCCGGGGCCATAATACTCATCAAATGAGAAAAAGTTGACATTAGATGACTGATTATTTTGTGTGTGTGTGCAGCCCCCAAATTATGGATCTGATTACCAATAGATATCAGGTAATATCCGACATTAGAATGCTGTAAATTAAAGTTTTAAATCCACACTTATTTGTATTTGTACTTCTCTAGTATTATGCAGTAACAGAGCATTTAGGAGCTCTAGCTACGCGCGCTGCAGAATACTAACTGTGCTCGATCAATGAATTATTTTAGTACATGTAGTAATAGTAGTAGTAGTAGTAGTAGTAGTAGTAGTAGTAGTAGTAGTAGTAGTAGTAGTAATTGAAGTAGTAGTAGTGGAACTAGTAGTATTAGTAGTAGTAGAAGTAGTGGTAGAAGTAGTAGTGTAGTAGAAGTAGAAGTAGTGGTAGTAGAAGTAGTAGTAGTAGTACATGTAGTAGTAGTAGTACTAGTAGTAGAAGTACTAATAGAAGTACTGGTAGAAGTAGTAACAGTAGTAGTAGTAGTAGTAGTAGTAGTAGTAGTAGTAGAGTAGTAGTAATAGTGTAGGTGGTGGTAGTGGTAGAGTATTAGTACATGTGTACATGTGTCTGCTAGTAGTAGTAATAGTAGTAGTCACTAGGGGAGAGGATAGTAGTAGTAATAGTAGAAGCTAGATGTATAGTTAGATTAATAGTATACTAATACTACCTGGAAGTTCGAGAGCTGTAAGTATATCCTCGGCCCATACGAAGGTACTTTCTCAGCAGGTCGCTCAATCCAATCCAAAACCCTGGGTGGGAAGAAGATCAAATCAACGGACATATCGCCTAGTCCTTATAGAGTATTACGTTGGGTGATTTCCATGTAACAAGTTATTTTTATTTACATGTATTTCTATTTATTGATTTATTTACTTTTTTTTTTTGGGGGGAGGGCGTGGAAACGCCGAAAGCGAATAGCTATACCGTCGGGTGTCACCATTTTGCAATGTTGAAATGTATATTGACCCCCCCCCCCCCCCCCCCGCGATTAACAAGCTTAATCGTTTCTTCGTCACATTCGCCTTATTGAACAGGTTTGCACGTATAAAATCTATAAGAAATGCTTAAAACAGAAAAAAAAATTACTCGCTTTGAATGAGGTGAGGACACCCCCCCCCCGATCGCACCTAGGCCCATGGCCTATACGATGTTGATCCGCTAACTAAATCGTACTTTTATGATCTATTCTAAAAGCGTTTCACGTTAGTTAATTCGATCGTTTGTGAAGTCTTTTTACAACATGTTTTTGTGGAAGGTTTTGCAGGTCTTTGGAACGTTTTTACAGGACGTTTAATCAACGTTTTGTAAACGTCAGACGTTGGAGGCATTTTGCCAACGTTTTAAGAACGCTTCGCGGACATATCCAGTCCGTAAAAGGTTAAAAATAATTAATGATGTGTGTTTTCTTGTGTTTGAAAAAAATAAATATACAAAATAGTCATGTAGTTGGCCTACAAATTAAGAATGACATGTTATCGTCTTTACTTTAATCACAGGACCCTTCAGTAACTAAATGCATTAAATATTTGCCTATCAAACAATATAGTATCACATAAAACGTAATTCAATATACAAGTTCATGTTCTTTAAAACAGAAGTTTGTCATAGGCTTTTTCTTTCCTGTTTTTCTACAAAATCATCCATATTTTTCACTCGGGAAGGATGGGAGGTCTGTACATAAAGTGCAATTACCATCTATAAAACAAACACACACAGACGAAGAAAGAAATCAGATAACGTGCAAGCTCACAAAACTAGGCCTTATCCAGGCACCCGACGTTGAAAACCGGACGGTTGACTAGTATCCAAATATCCCCCTGATGTAATTAAGTTCTGTTTTAATCCCATGATCCCATACCATTTCTTTCTTTGTTCTATACAGGAAACCGATTCATAAAAGCCTCCAGTGGAAGTCTATCACTCAGAACTATAATTAATTGAGCCTTGCTTAACTCTGCAGAAACAACTGGAAACTTGCTGGAAACTTAAAATAAGTTAACCCTCTGTTCAAAGTTTTGAACATTATTTACATGTATTGCAATTTCATTTTCACTTAATTTTAACCTGAACGATTGTTCGTTTCTCTTTATTTTTGTTATAATTACTTATTGATGTGAGTTCCGTGTATTGTCTGTTCCATGAACTATATTTAAAACTATTATTTTTTTCTGGCATAGTGAATTTGCCCGTATAATTAATTTTTAATGTTGTAAACTGCTTATGCTGCTGATCGGTGAAAGTCAATCCATGTTTAGATGGAAAATATTAGCATCTACTTTCATTAAAGAGATTTATAACTGTAATATCCATAAAGAACAACTTTTTCGCTTTCCAATGATACCTCACACACATCACTAGTTTTACGCATGTCCAAATACATTGCTCTTGAGGAGAATAATGCCAAATCACACTTTTTGCACGTTTTGGCAAAACTTGCGTAAAATGTGCGATTATCTTTCATCTTTAAAGGAAGATTTAGCCGCAAAAAATGACATTGTGAGTATTTTAAGAATTATGGTACATGGTGATAAATACATCCTAGGGGGTACTGTTTGACACTCACCCTCAGCAACGCCCTATAAATTAGTTAATTTGTGTTATTGTTATACGTCTTTGCATGTTTCTTCCCTGGAAAAAAAAAACCTTGCCGAAACAGCTATTACTGGGAGGAGCTTATCGATTCAAACACTGCATACATCACCACGGCGCGACTTACACACGTCGGGCGGCATGCATCGGTCATGTATGGTCAGCTCCAGGCCAGCGCATGTGCGATCTGATTGGTTGGCAAGAACCCAATTTTTTTCTAACTGATGTCTATTAGTGTCCCGGGGGGGGGGGGGGTCGCTCTCCACACGGCCTACTACGCACCCGCGTCCAGAAAAAGCGTCGTAAAGGGTCCCTTTTCCAGCCCTCCGGCGTCGTCGACGTCTTTTGGAAAAAGGGTAGCCTTTCAGCACCGTTCGCTGGCAATCGCCACTTAGGGTACCCTTTTCTCACGTATAACGCCATTTACGGATACTAATTTGGTTGTGTATATTACGCCATTTAGGGGTGCAATTTTTTGTGGATCTAATAACATCTCCAACATGAACATTTGATAATTAGGAGAATTATTTATGAATTGTTAAGTGAACCTCTTCGTGTTGCGCAATGTACAATAATGTTTTAGATGAGAAGGACACTTGGGTGGGGTATCAAATTAGTTGATTTCACGGTTTACGCCACTTAGGGTATCAAATTGGTGGATTTCCTGTTCACGCCACTTAGGGTATCAGAATAAGTGGATTTTCTGAGAGTCACGCCACTTAGGGTAGCTTTTCTGATGTGTTGGGTTGCAAATTTGGTTATATAGGTTACGCCGTTTAGGGTGCATTTCTGGGGGTTTTGGAGAAGGGTGGGATACAGGCCGTGTGGAGAGCGACCCCCCCCCCGATTAGTGTTGGCTACATTTTCCTTTAAGATTATGAACCCAGTCCCCAGTCCCCAACTTGCATAAAGTGAAAGACATTGTTCTCCTTAACAGCAATTGACTCGGTCATACATGACACCAGTGATGCAACGTGTATGCAAGTGAGGATTGAAAAGGGAAAAACTTGCTCCTTATGGACTTGATATTTTATAAACATGGATTACTCTTTTTTGTATACTTACTGTACAAAATCAAGAAATAAATTTGCACTCGCTCGTTCTTACCTCATCAGGCGACTTGTTCGCTCTGCGCCAGAGGTCGTAGAGAAAGTCGTTTTCATTCTGGTTTAGAACGGACGTCAGTTGAGCAGCATGACTAACACAGGCCGACCTCGCATCGGCCCAGTTCAACGGGCCTCCGAACATACGATAGCAGTACCCCCCGTACTCGGTCCAGTAGGTAGGACAACATGTCGATTCTCCCAACGCCACGGCGGCGGCCAGTACACCGAGCAAGAGTAATTTGTTCATGTTGGACTTGGAGACACTCGAAGCAACTTAACTCGTCCGAAAAAAATGTTTTGACTGAAACAAAATCAAGATCTGCTGTAAAATTAGAATTATGTGAACATGTTTCCTTCACATTCGGAGGGGGGGGGGGGGGGAGAGATTGCTTGCATATCACCGGCAACAGGGGCGTCGTCCTAGGGGACGGGAGGGGGGGGGACAGTCGCAACCAGTGAAAATATTGGGGGGGAGGAGGGGGCAAACATATCGGTTTTCCCCCAATAATTTTGACAACCTGAACAATTCATAAAACGAAATTCAAGAATATGTTTAAAAAGCAGTGCAAAGCACTACAAAACTATTAAATTAACATAACAATATTACTCAACATACGCAATTATATATTGTAATTTAGCGCGCAAAGCATGCCGAAAATTTTGATTTTTTTCCCAATTTTTTGCCCACCCCTCCCCTTCCCCATCCAAAAAATGGATCGACACCCCTGACAGGCAGTAATGAACACGTGTAAATCTAAGGCACACAAACACATAAATTACAAGTTAAAAAGTTGGTTAAAAAGACAGTTTAAACAATATACAGCACAAGCATACTGGCCCCAAACTAATTTACATAATATTGCAGAAAACTCATCATAAATTATCCCCAGATTGACATCGCCTGGTTACCGCAAGGGAAAGGGTTGTGTTTGGCTTTGAGAAAATAACAAATCCAATAAAGGAACTTCATGGATTATGTTTCAAAACAAATGAGTTTTAGATTGTACCATTTTTAGACACTATAGTCTCCAACACACGGGGCAGGAAAACGGTGTTTCCTATTTGACTATAATGTGGCGAACCATGATTATTTGGTACACAAAATGGGAGTGTGAATAACACGTGGCGACAGTGGCAGTCCCAATTTGGCGTTAAAATATCAGATAATCAAAACACAACGAAAAGAAATCAAGACTGAATGAACGGAAAAATGCCAACAGAAATCGACCCAAACAGATCAAAGTTTTTGATGTATGCCAATATCTATAAAAACATGCCGACAAAATGTTCGTAAGAAAATACTCTCTTAAAAAAACCCGAGTGAAACTGTTCACTCTTTAGGGAGTGAATGTCAAAAAAGAGTGCATATAGAGTGAATTTCGAGTGAACTTGAGTGATTTTCACTCATTTCGGAGTGACCTCTGGGATCATTCGGAATCCCCGAGTGATCCCTAAGGGATCACAGTCCGATGTACGAGTCGATCGAATGATTTTTTTCAAATGAAAAATGATCAAGAAATCTTCAAATTGGCAATGCTTTTAATGATTGAAAATCCAGTATTTCTCGTGCAAATTGGCAATGTTTGACCCCAAAATTATATAAAATTGTTTTATTTTTTTTATTTTCAATGCATTACACCTCTTTTGGAAGTGCCATTAAAAGAAATTAAGAAAATATGTTGCCAATTTGAGTGATGAAATAGGGATTTAATCCTGAAAAATAAACCCTGTGCGTGGATGGGTTAAGAGAGTACATGACGATACTCCCCACCTCCAGTTAACAAGGAGTTCTAGAATTCCCAGATGTCGACCTAGCAGTTTGCAGACAGAAAACCATGGGGTAGGGCAAGTCAACTTCACACTGGTAAAATTATATATTTCTCTGCATAAATACACTGTCACATAGGCCCTACACACCCCTCTTGCAACGTCATTTTGTACACTCTACCAAAAATAAAATCTCCCTATTTTGTTATTTAAAATGTCATCGAAAATTATGCTTGCTTGGTGTCTTATATAGAGAAATGGTTGCCGACATTCTTTTTATCTTTCGCTTTCTTTAATCCAAATTTACATGGATATATATACTGTAATATCTTACAATGCGATAAACTAAAGGCCTCCGCACACTACACGACTTTTGTCGTACGACTGCACCGACTTGGATCCGAAATAAA
>JZLH01S0117007.1:4709-15977 GCA_001188425.1 Eucidaris tribuloides | reverse complement strand
AAAGTTATTCCGTTTGATGACTATTTTTTTCAAAACACATAAACAACCAATGACCAAATAAAACATTGTTATAACTTATTGGTAAAATGACAGATTAAAATATCGCTGATGATTTCACCCATGAAAACAAACAGTGAGACAAATTCGATTTTGCCAAATAGCTATGATTATTCATAGCGCTGGATTGACAAAAACAATTCAAAGATACAAAGTGCGTCGGCTAAGATGCTTTTCTGCTTAAAAAGGACTTCAAATAAGCAAAACCTTGGAAGATGTTTGATATTTCAAATGAATATGTTGTGACGGCATGTTTTGAGACAGGCATCACACGCACAAGCAGTGAAAACGACACCCTGAATCGGAAATTCCGGAATCGGGGAGAAAAATTTACTCACCGTTTGACAAACTGTTTAACGACGCACTTCTGACACGTACTGAGAAGATAATCTGCAAACACATATATTTTATTTGATTGTGAATAATCATGTCACTCCACGTTTTACTTAATAAGTTAATATCTAAACTTCTGCTCAGGGAACTGCTCACTAGTCATTACATAATATCGACATTGCGATGTTATATAAAACTGCATATTAGCAGACTGTGGTGAATCGGGGTGGGGTAGGGTCATCTCAGCCCTCAGACCAAAAGCAAAATTTCGTTTCTCACTCGTCATCTAAAGTTGTAAGATTTTGTTTTGTTTTTTCAATTTAAGCGAAGCGAAGTTGGAGAATCTTTTTACATAAGGACATACATTGTCCCTATTCAAACCGTCATGAATGTTGTCCGATCCACACTGTTTTACAGTTAGTGGAAGACTTTCACAGAGCTATAGGCAAGGCCCTGTGAATTGTTCAGGTGAAATTTTCCAACTTTTTCCCTTCAGTCAATCTGCATTCATTACATTGATAGCAATGCTAATAGCAAGTGAATGCGTCCCAACATCCTCCTAAATCCTCAGCACATAATCAAAATCATACCCACTTCCCCTTTGAAGCCCCAAATCCCATAGTTTATAGGGGAAGAGATATATGACAACATATATTTCTTCTTATGATTATAGGCCCTTTGCTATCTTCACTTCTGATGAAGTTATGTTACCGCAAGATATTTTCCTGTTTCTTAAGTTCGTTTCAAGATGTTATTGGAATAGTACCTGCACATCTTGATTACAATAATATTTCCGAATAAAAGGGCCACCTGCGTCCAATTATTGTAAAAGTCTTTTCTGCCAAACGTTTGCGACCTCGTTGCACAGTGAACTGAAGGGAGTGACCTGTTAAAAGAATGCTTCAATAAATAGATAAATAACGGTTATAAAGGGCACGAGAACATGCCACATGTCAGCTTTAGCAGTGAAGATGATATTTTGATAGCGATGCGAACGACAAATGAATGTACCGTGGGTCAACTCATGGGGAGGGGGTCACCCGAAATTTCATTTTCAGATAGTGGATTTAAAGCGCTGCGTGCGCCAAGCGTACGGTATAGGCCCCTAGAGGTACAAAAATATTAGGAGCTGTTTGGCATTTTTGTGTTAAAGTGTAACCAATTTCAGTAATCTTGTATAAAATCGCCATTTTGATGTTTATTTTTACAGGGGATAGCCCCTGTTTTTACTTATGCATTTCCTTTATAGTTAAAAGGGAATTCCGCGAGCGAGCGTATAGCGAGCGAGCGGTTTGAGGAAACTTTGAAACTCCATGAAGAATAACGCATTTTGTGGTGTATTCTTTCGACTTAATTCAAAATAACTTATACCGTAATGTGAGCACAAACGGAATTAGGCCTATATGTGAGTGTCAGACCTGTATTTTTTCAGGGGGTGTGAAGTCAAGAAAACAGACCCTTGATACAATGAGGGCTGCAGACAGGCGCGGTTCTAGAGCGAAAATTTAGGGGGGCTACAGGGGGGGGGGCCTTGGTGTTGGGGGGAGGGTGGTGGGAGGGGGGGATACGTCCCCGTCCCGATGGTAGGAACTTTTTAAAAATACAAATAGAAAAGGCGTGATTCTGGGCATGATAGATAAATATTTTAAACGTATATTTTATTAAGATTATTAGGGATTATTTCCAAAAGATTACGGGAATTATGTAAAAACTGTAATTGGCAGTGATACTTGCGAGGGAGCGAACCCTCCAAACGGGGGGAGGGTGTGGGTCGGAGGGGGACACCCCTCCCACGATAGTAACTTTTTGAAAATACGCATAGAAGAGATGTTTTTCTAGGCATGGTAAATACATATTTTTGGCAATGGTACATTTTATCAAGAATAAGGATTGGGAAGTCATACTTGCGAGGGATGGGAGCGAAGCGACCGAGCGGGGGAGGGTGTGGGAGGGGCATACCCCCTCCACGATAGGAACTTTTTGAAAATACGCAAAGAAAAGACGGGTTTTAGGCATGGTAAATACATATTTCAATGGTATATTTTATCAAGATTAGGGATTGGGTATCATACTTGCGAGGGAGCGAAGCAACTGAGTGGGGGAAGGGGTGGATAGCCCCTTCCCACGGCAGAATTTTTTTTAAAATATGCATAGAAAATTGAATACTGAATTGCAAATTCAAAGCCCCTAGTCCTGTCTCGCGACTCCCAGGTGAATCAAATCCCGTTACCACCACTAACACAAAATTAAATAACATTTTAACGTAATTTTGGCTTAAACGAACTTCTCACAATAGTGTCTCTCATGTGATCCCCCAAAAATAAAAACAAGTAGCGCGAAAAGGTCCATGGAAATTATTATTATGATAGATTTCTTATATTGTTCAAAAATTATTTCCACATCTTGCCAATATTTCTGCCAAGGCAGCGAGCACGCAATCAATTTTTAACTCGCAGACTAGTTGAGGCAAATAATGATATTTTATCGCAAGTTATCTCATGAGAACTTGACAGTTGGTCCGTCCATGTTCAAATGTAAAACCCAAAATAACTCAGATATCCAGGTACGAAGATATCATTGCCGCGACTACCCTCGCCTGACTCGAGGCTAAGGATGATGAACTTATTACAACAGTTTGATTAATGTTGATCAATACTGTATCTTGTATTATTTTATGTAGAAATCGATAGAAAGATCTACACCTTGCAATACCATGTAAAGGTATAATAAAGGTAACCACAATCTTGAAAACTGTTCTCTTTTTTTCAGAACATAAGGGGTGTGAGGGTATTGAATATTAGACGAACATTCGGGCAAATAAGGATTTTAAGTAAAAATCCCATAAAATGTACAGGATGAACTTGTACTTTTGACACACAAAATGAATAATATCGATTTGTCCGTAGTAGACAACAGAGAAGTTAAAACATATTTTTGCATGAGTACATTATATATATATTTTTTTCAAAATCTTCCAACTTGTCTCCATACTTTTCGGCATGTTTTCCTTTCACGCAAAGCCAAGTAATGTAGCCTACTACCTTAATAACAACGGTCCCCATCACATACCGTTGATTGAGAATAACATGAACATTAACAATAAACCGTACCCTTGAGAAGGTCATTAAGAATAGATAAACTGTATTACATGGGCACATTTTCCTTCCTATTCCATTCTCAACCAACGATATGGGAATAAATCCAATCTAATCATTTTTTTTTGGGGGGGGGGGTGGGGTTACTTAGCCTGAATCTGTCAAATTTTGCCCAGTGTACTCAAATTGATTATGATCGATTTTGTTATCCCTATTTTTCACTGAACAATATGTGATCACGTGAGAAGTTATTCAAGAATGTCAGCGAAAGATTACTACACCACTGCGTCGGTTATCCGGCAGAAAGGTCCTAGCATATGTTCCCGGCAGAAGGGCCCTAGCATATGTTCCCGGCAGAAGGGCCCTAGCATATGTTCCCGGCAGAAGGGCCTTAACACTTAATTGTCTCTAACTTGAAACCCAGTGGATCTCTTCACATGAAATCAAAGTAGTGTGGTATTTTTAGATCCGTCTGTCAATCTGTTAGGTGTAAATATCAAATAAGGCAATATTTATCAAATTAGAGAAAATTTACTGTTAAGGCCCTTCCGCCCCTACCATCGGACAAATGAGTTACGGCCTGTAATACTGTACATTGTCCAGACATCCATACGTAAAAATACTCTCTTTGACATGAAGACGATTCACTACAGGTATGCACTTGTATACATTTTCCTATTCTGATAAAACTTACTACTTGAACATGTACTTTAACATGCATTGCTGTGCAATTATTAGACTCTTCTCTTTTACGCTTAATATGAAAACTACATGTATATATAAATACAATTTATTTATTTGTTTACTTATTCATTTATATATTTTCTATTCCATTTGCCGTCAAGGCCAATTATTCAGTGATGATTTCAATATGTAAGTATTTTTACAGTGGAGAATCATTCAAAGTTAATGAAAATGCATCATATGAGTGATTAATGTTATAAACAATTACCCCATTTTCGTTGCTCATAAGCCCTCCGGGGAAAAAAAATCTACTGTACCTGAAGAACCACCTCGAACTCGATTTTTCCAGTATCCTTACTAAATCCAAAAGTTCGCTCACCTTTCCAAATAATCATTACTCGGCTCCCAAACGTATCGGGTGATGAAACATGCAGGGTTACGCTGACACGTAGCACATGCACAGAGTTCAGTGCCCGGGGGCGGGGGGGGTCGCTCTCCACACGGCCTGCTACGCACCCGCGTCCAGAAAAAGCGTCGTAAAGGGTCCCTTTTCCAGCACTCGGGCGTCGTCGACGTTTTTGGGGAAAAGGGTAGCTTTTTCAGCACCGTTCGCTGACAATCGCCACTTAGGGTAGCCTTTTCTAACATGTCACGCCATTTAGGGATACTAATTTGGTTATGTAGATTACGCCGTTTAGGGGTGCAAATTTTTTGTGGATGTAATAACATCTCCAACATGAACATTTGATAATTAGGAGAATTATTTATGAATTGTTAAGTGAACCTCTTCGGGTTGCGCAATGTACAATAATGTTATAGATGAGAAGGACACTTGGGTGGGGTATCAAATTAGTTGATTTCACTGTTTACGCCACTTAGGGTATCAAATTGGTGGATTCCCTGTTCACGCCACTTAGGGTATCAGAATAAGTGGATTTCCTGGGAGTCACGCCACTTAGGGTAGCTTTTCTGATGTGTTACGCCATTTAGGGTTGCAAATTTGGTTATACAGGTTACGCCGTTTAGGGTGCATTTCTGAGGTTGTTGGACACGGGTGGGAGACAGGCCATGTGGAGAGCGAACCCCCCCCCCCCCGGGGTTCCAGTGTTCCTTGTAAGCCACACTTTATTGTCGGGGGCCACTTTGTACTCAGTAAAATATTCCCCTGCTCATGGTTATGATTTTAATTGGTAACTAGTAAGCCACACCATAATTATGATACTTTGAAGTGGTAGTTTCGTATCTATTTCATACCAATTCTGTAGTAAGCCTATATAGTCGGACCCAATAAGGGCCATTTTCAACATGTTCAAGTGACCTCTGGTGTGCCATTAGTTCAGTGTACATAAGTGTTTCTTTTTATGTCTTCTTTGGTATATAGCAGTTACTTGTGAAAATAAACATATTAATGTGATCTTTACATATAACATTTAGCATGCATGGGCCATTTAAGGCCCAATTTGGCCATATCAGACCTGTTGTCTCACGGGTAAGCGTCTGAACTTAGTTTATGATAAAAATCCTGTCGTTTCGGGGTATAGATCGGAAGGTGTTTTACGTCAGTTCAATGTAATATGGGCCAGAAGGCCCACATTTAGTGGCCTTCTGGCGGGCATTTGAAGCTGATATACCTTCTTCTTTTTGCGTGGGCTCCAGAGGCGTCTATCCTTGGGGGGAGAGGGGGGGGGGCAGAAGGGCGATCGCCCCACCAATGAAAATATACCGATTTGCCAATGAAACCTACCGATTTGTCCCCCTCCCCCAATAATTTTGTCAACTTGAAAAATTCATAAAATTTGTATGTGTTCTCAGCTAAAGTGTCCCATTCGGGCATTTTTCTGTCCCCCGGGGATATTTCAATGCCATAATTTCTGTCACACCCGTCTTTCATTTAACCGATTGGGGCACCCTTTATGAGCAAATATACTTTTTATACAGAGGAAAAAGCATTTCAAATAAATTTGATATTGAAAAAATGGCTTACTACATGAGCCCATGGGAGCTATTTTTGTCTCCACTATGAGGTTCATAAGGAAACGTGAAAAAATGACATCTTAAAAGTCTGTGAAAATGACTATTATCCTGCGATGGTTGCCAATTGTATACTCCTTATTTTGCTCTACTTCCCAGCCTAATACAACGATTATATTTTCCCTCACCGTGTCAACAGTGCTTGTCCCCGAAGTTGCAACAGATACGTTACCTAAAAATGTCAACGGATCTGGAACCCTAAAAATAATTAAATCAGTATGTAATATTTCCCTGAACATTCTATCTAGTCAACCATTTTGATATGTAAAAGTGATAACTTAAGACGGCTTGGCGTTAAAACAATAAAAAGTTTGAAATACAGAAAAGTCGGGAAGGCAAAATAATTAGCAACAGGTACGTTACTATTATTTTCGATTGTACCATAAATACTACAAATACTACAGGTTACCAAGTAGTATTATTCTCGCTAGTAAATGCGCAAACCCTAACAATTCAGCATACAAAAAATCTAAGAAAATTGCCCATGTAGTTTCGCGAAACACACTTTTGTATTTTTTGTCCGACAAATACGTTACCAACAGATACGTTACCAACAGATTCGTTACCTTAAACATTTTTTATAATTTTATGGCCGAAAAGTAAGTAAAGCAAAAAGTAATATTTCCCTGAACATCCCTTGAATTACCCACGTTGATTTATTAGACGATAGAGCCCGGGGGCACTTAGTATAATTGTGTGATTACGTAATTGATGCCGCGCGTTTGAGCCCGCCATTTTCAGCCCAAATTTCCGTTCCAGAGCATCTCATTTCAGAAGTCACAGAAAATTTTGATTTTCGCAGTTCCAGAGAACCCCCAAATTGCCGTTCCGCTCTGACTTTTTCGCTCGGCCGCGCCGTGAAGCGGCGCGGCCGAGCCAGAGCGTTGCCATTTCAGCACGGCGCACCGGAACTTCGCCGCGGTGCAGTTCCAGAGCATAGCATTTGGAGGTTTTCTGAAGCCTTAGCCTCAGTTCCAGAGACCCCCATTTTTCGCTCAATCCCGTTCCAGAGCCCCCGATTTTCGATTTCGGTGCGGCACATAGGTAAGCCTATCACTTTGTAAGTCGAGTGCCCCCCCCCCGGGCATAAAGACAATCTCGCGTTTAGGAGATAATGCCGTTTCAAATACTGAAAGTCGGGGGTGACGTGTGCGACAGATACATTAGCCTACTTTAAGAAGTACAGTACTGGTCACAATTAACCTACCTTGCGCAACGCGTGTATTACGTATGACATACGCGAAGGTTGCGCGCAGGCTACGCGAAGCTTACGCGTAACCGGCACGCAAAGCGTGCGTAGCTTACGCGGATACCCTGCTGTTACCTCCGCGTAAATAAGTGTAACCTGCGCACGGGTTGCGCACAAGCTTCGCGCGACATGTTGCCCATTACAATCACGTAGGTTGCGCGAATGTCGTCCGGAGGTTGCGCGCATTTGAGTGGGTTCATTGTGACCAGTACTGTATCTTGGCTGTAAAAAAATATCTAGTATTAAGATCCACCCGAGTAACAGTTACAAACAAGTACAAACAAAATGCAAGAAAAAGGCAGGTATATATTTGCAAGAAATATACTTTTGAGTGTTTTCTGAAAGGTAAGTTACAACAGATACGTTATCAACAGATACGTTACCGCAAGTAATTTGTGCATTGCGAGATTGAAACACGAATTAAAACACAATGTTTGCATTTGTTCTTTACCAAAATCCATAATTGTCAACATACAATTAACCTTTCTCAGGAAAAAAGAATGAAAGCAAGATGTTATTAAAAACATGGTAACGTATCTGTCATTTACATAATGTTAATTCAATGCATTTCATACATCTTTTCACAAAATTTTAGCACTTCGATTTCAAAAGGTAATACTGTATTGCAGATTTGACTTCTTTAGACCATTAGGAAACATGTCATGTCACAATTACTCAATTTTGACGATGGTCATTTTTAACTATTATGTTACCCCCTTTGGGACACTTTAGCTGAGAATGGGCCAAAATGCAATGCAAATAATATATGTTTTAAAAAGCATTGTAAAGCACTGTAAAACTATTAAACATGACATGAAAATACTATTAAACATAAAAAATTTGGCGCGCGAAAACTTTGGACATTTCTTCACTTTAGCGCCCCCCCCCCCCATCGACGCCCCTGCCCAGCTCCTGGTAAAGGTTCAGGCTCTACTCATGTGCACCGAACTACGAAGTAGCCCTAATATAATCAGAGCTGTACGGACCACACACGCCCAACACTGAAAAAAAACCCACCAGCGATTGTGTACAACGTGTAATGCAGCTTGATATAATTTGCCAAATATCATTCATAATGCTGGACCCGTAGCAAGAAGGTAAACTTCTGACATGTTTTGTTCTTATTTGTCAAATTATACAGGGTGGCCCAGAAAGAATGTTACACCTGCGATCGCTCATTTCTTCAACATTATGCCATTGGTTTTTGTTTCAGTGGCTAGAACATTCTTTTTCCAACAATATTCAAATTCAAATTCAAATTCATTTTATTTCCAATCTCATAAAAAGCAACAAAATAATAAATGGAACATGAGTGAACATAAATAACGGTAGACATTAACAGAAAAAAACATATCAATAAAAATGTCAATCGTACGAGACGAGAATATATTATACTTAATGTACGAGACAACAATGTACACACAAATACGCTTACGAACTAAATTACAATACACTTAAATGAGAATGGTGGAGTCAGCGAAAGCCATTGGCCTTTCTATGGCTGGACTCCGCGATGTATTGAATAAGAATAGTAAAAGCTGGACAGAGTTACATTACACAATACGTAGGGGACAATACGACAAGGGCGAAGACGGGTTGGAAAATCCTGTAAGTATCATTACAAAGTAGAATTGCACAATAGCTGTTTTTTTGTATTAGTACTTGAAATTGGCAAGTGATGGACATGTTTTAAAGGCCCACACGCACGACTAAATTTGTGATGCAGATGAACTACGCCATCATACGGTCACATTCGTGACATCTGGCCACGCCTCTAAAGGCCTCCGCACACTACACGACTTTTGTCGTACGACTGCACCGACTTGGATCCGAAATAAAAACAAAGCTTATATTTCGTACACGCTGAATGTGTACGAAATATAAACTTTGTTTTTTATTTCGGATCCAAGTCGGTGCAGTCGTACGACAAAAGTCGTGTAGTGTATTTATTTTCGTATTTAGGCGACTTCGTCATTTTCATGGCAATTGTAATATTACAGTTTGTGCCATCACATTCATGATGTCCATATTCACTTGTTCTTGTTTTGTTTGATGTTTTAAAGAAACATGTATATCAATTTGCTGGAATCATTAACGTGTTTCTCTAAGGAATGGAAAAGCAGGATGCACTCGTCATGCTCGTTGATTAAGTTTATATTTGAGTATTTTATGAAATCAATGAAAGGCAAGAAAGATTGGTGAAAAATGAAAAGTAAACAGACGCACTTCATTTGAATTCATTTCTTGTTTTGAATTGAGAAGATATGAAATCATCCTTTTCGGACGTGCTCTTACATCATTCACTTATTTAATGCATAGATGCTTTAACTTGATCATTCCAATAGTTAATAATAAAAAGAAATGTGTACACATAAAACAATGAATCGTACCGTCGTGCAATATTCCTGTGAACATGTTTCCCTGCTGCATGCAAAATATGACCCAGTACACATCTCATCTTGGCTGAATGAATTTATCTATCTCCTGTACTGCCCCCCAAAAGGGGATAACTGACATTTTAGTGTTTCAGAAATATTGCGAAAAATGTATTTTGTTTAAAGCCTTAAAATACCATTCAGTGTTTTGTTTTCAAGTTAACATATCCAAATGTGCATTTCAAAGGTCTTTCAAAGTCATATAACAATTTTCTGAAAATCCCGCATTTTTCGTTCAACTTATCAGTTATGCCCTTTTGTCCGTCGTGGGGATTTCCAAAAATTTGATATCAACAAACGATTTCAAAATGCAATAACATCACAAAACCGTTTGATAACTTTACTAATATTTCACGGATTTTGATGAGATTTGGTATAAAGGTACATGATATCAAAATACAGTCCACGTTTAATTTTGGAGTGTGTAGGCCAAAGGTCATAGCTCATTAAATGTGAAAACTGGTTTCCGTTCGACAACTTTAGTAATATTTAATGGATTTTCATAAGATTCGGTATGAAGGTACATGATATCAAAATACGGCCCAAGTTCGATTTCGGAGGTTGTAGCTCAAAGGTCAAAGGTCATAGCTCATTAAACGTGAAAACTGGTTTCCGTTCGATAACTCTACTTATATTTGACGGATTTTTATGAGACTTGGTATGAAGGTACATGATATCAAAATACAGCCCAAGTTGGATTTTGGAGTGTGTAGGCCAAAGGTCAAAGGTCATAGCTCATTAACTGTGAGAACAGGTTAATGTAAATGTCTGAAAGCCAGACTAGGGCATATGTAGCTTTGCCCATAAATTGTTTAATATTAATGCAAATTCTTTGCATACTATTCTGACAAGGGTTGCTCTTAACAACCTGACAGCTTGCTGGAGGCTTGTCAGACATACACTCAGCAAAAAAAGAAAGTAAACACCTTTTCAAGTTCACATTTGCTATATATAACTTTAATAAAAATCAATGAATTATATATCAAATTAAAGGCAATTTAATTTTCTTTTAGCCTGTGAGGGTAATTTGAAGATAAATTTTATGCGTGAGTGATCACATGCGTTTTTATCCCCCAAGGTGCAAAAGTAAAAATTGCAAAAATGGACCATAATCCACTGATATTTAAATGGCACAACACAGTCAATGGAAACAAAAGATCAGACTTAGACAATGGCTTTATCTTTGAATAAAAGGCAGAATTTGTTAAAACTGCAAGACAGAGTCGTTTTTGCTTTTTACCAACAAAGAGAGAGAGAGAGAGAGAGAGAGAAAGAAGCTTCTCTAAATTTAAGAAGTTTCACTTGGATTTAGAGTAAAGACACAAGGGTGGTTACATGTCAGACATTCAAACATTTTCTAAAGTTGAAGGCTGTAGAGAAGCTT
>JZLH01S0117003.1:20129-32263 GCA_001188425.1 Eucidaris tribuloides | reverse complement strand
AATTCATAACAACTTAACATTATATTTTAGTGGTTAAAAGCTCTGAATGCCCATTACGCTTAACGTGCGCGCGTTATCTTGCGACTTGCCCCATATAAAAAATAGCTCCCAAACCCAAACCATTTTAAATTAAAGGAAATGTTTTCCAAAAATGAGCCCTAGTAGATTGCACCAGAGAGCATCTGAATCTATAGCGCCTTTCCAGGGGCCTTATTGCGGGCCCTAGACCCTGGCCTATTTGAACGCTCCTGCGCCGTCACACTTTTTATTTCAGATTTTTTTCAGATATTTTTCCAATCTTACTCCCACACCCCTGCATTATAGTTAGATACAAGGATACATGAATTTGTCATTAACAAAGCAAGCGCAAAACTGCCGATGCAAAACCCATGATGATTACCTTGAATCCTGAAAAAAAAGAATTGGCTCTGGAAAACTGAAAAATTGGCCTTTGGTAAATGAAAATGGCCTCTTGGTGATTTTTTCAAAATGGCTCCCTAAAAATAAAAAGGTAATTTTCAACACTGATTGACAACAAATACTAGGGATAAGTATATGATTACTAAATCTCAAATTAGGAAACGAATCTAATATGGTATGTTACTTTAAGTGCGTTTTCAAGAATTCTAACTACTGGATTACGTAGGCCGTAAATTCTATCCCCATGGTTCTGTTTAAAATAAAATTAATTGATATCCTGTACTGTTGAATTAGCACACGTCTGCCAGCCTTCGTGGCCGACCGCTTTTAGATTTCATATATACAGCAGCATAACCAGCACTTTTATGCTTGTGAGCTTTACCGCCAGAAAGAAGAATGCGGCGTGCGAATTCTCAAAAATGTGTTAGTTAATACATCAGCAGGTTGTAAGGTAGAAGAACTTAATCGTACTTGCTGATATCTATCTTAACCTTTTCATGCGAAAATGTTTAAAGCCTCAGTGACATGATTTGGGAAAAATAAAAATGCCTTTAGAACCAAACGGTTTGAAAGATAAACCAAATGTTACACCAGCTGGAGTGGATCTCCTGGCTGGAAGAATTTGTCTTTGAGTCAAGACAAATACATGAAGCAAGAAGAGGAGCATGTGGTGGAAAACTAAGAGGAACAGAAGAAATAGTAAGACAGGAGTAACAGGCACAAGAGCACGAGAGGAAGAGGATGGACAAAGCTAATGAGATGAAAAGGAAGGAGGAGCAGAAGGAAGAAGAGGAGCAGGAGGAAGAAGAGGAGCACAAGGAATAAGAGGAGCAGGAGGAAGAAGAGAGGTAGGACGAAGAAGAGGGGCAGGAGGAAGAAGAGCAGCAGGAGGAAGATCATGAAAAGATGACAGAGCAGAAGGAGCAAGACAAATGCAAGGAACAGAAGAAATAGTAAGAGGAGGACCAAGAGAATCAGGAGCAAGAAGAAGTGGAGGAGAAAGATGAGGGAGGGGAAACGGAGGAAGTTTGAAGTAGAAGAGTTTGGGATAATGGGGATGTCTGATGAATAAACAATGTTTACTTACTTGTAAAAGTTCATCGTTAAGTACTTCTGTTTTCTCTGCCCTGGAATGAACAAAAGAAAAACAAGAAAAGACTATAAACATTCACATTCAAACTTCAAGTTAATATTTACCATCAAATGCTATATTGTATTATTGCATTGTATTTTTGAGAGATCATAATCAGTTTTAGCATTATGCATCATAACACAATTAAGATGTAAACTGAACATGGGCAAGGTATCGTTAGCTACAACTGATATCTCTTGTCACTTTTCCTGTATGCAGATATCTCGGAAAAGAACATTTTGATTGCCAAGTGTCAGAGGTCACAGGAACATTCCATTTGTGGCTTGTCACCTGGTGCATCAGGAATTACATCACAGATTAATTAACAAGTCACATCCTGCAAGTGTGCATTGGTACAGTTTACAATGTTTCCAGTCATTGAAACAAATGAGGAATGAGTGTACATTTATCCTTCATGTTGACATTGCAAAGAGTTTTTTTTTAATTCATTAAAAATTTCACGTAATGAGCCAAAATATAACAATAATTTACTTCTGAGTTCTGATGCTCTTATTGTATATCAGCTCGATTTATTTTGTGTACATGTACGTCTAGTTCATGTGTGCACGACAGTGCCATTGTCGAGATGCCTTGCGTTGTGTCAACAGAGTGATGTTTTGCTCATATAGGGACATGATGACATATTACTCTTTTTGTGTTTGTCAACATAAAGAAAATAAATAATAGAGAAGGCATGAGTCAAAATTACAGTCAGCATACCCTACTTACAAGTAACATACATCATATTATGTGCACAATGGTCAAAGCTATGTTGACGTCATGTCAACAACATCAATATTATATTGGCATATTGACACAAACATATGTTTTTGACAACAGTACTGGTGTATGACAAACTGGAGGAACGTGACAATCTTACAACATACAATAAAACACCACAAAGTAATACCTAAAGTCCCAAACCTCATCAAAATACATTAATTCATTTCAACACACATCTATGAAGCAATTGATCTTTCAACTCAACAAATTAAACTTAAAATGTCTGCTTAATTTGCCACCAGTCATATTACTAGTAATAACCTGAAGGAAGAGGATTGAGAAGGCAGTAGCTATTGGCGTACCACAACTTTTGCTGAATTATCCAGGAACACGAGAAGTTGATTGCAAACTTAATCAAAGTCATGAATATTCATTCATTGAACCTTAAAGTGGGATTCATGGTCACACGACCTTCCATTAAATTGCCACATAAACACTCAAACATGAGCAAAACCATCCCGTAAAAATGGGCCCAAAAGGGGAGATACCCAACCCTTATCATGGTAACCCTTCCCCTCATCCTATTCACTGTACATTATGTTATACGTGTGGGACTTAGGCAGACTTAGGCAGACTTAGGAAGTTAGAGGTTTGTAAAAGAAGGGGCCATCAGAGCTGTATCCCCCCCCCCCATAAAACCCCCAAATTGAAGACCTGCATATGCATACGTGCATTCTAGATAAACTTTCCACTGAAATGGGGGGGGGGGGGATGCTTGTTTTGGCATCTTGAATCTGCCTCTGTGACCACTAGTTTTTCTTAAAATTAAGCATAAACTGTAATGACATTTTCCATGAAAGGTGAAGATAGATATCACAAGTACATGTACATGTACGTTCATCTACCTTACAACCTCTGATATATTACAAACACATTTTTGTGAATTCGCACCCCATTTTCATTCTTGGTAATGCTCACAAGCATAAAAGTCTGAGTATATTGCTGTAATATTGAAACATAAAGCGGCTGCACGAAGGCTGCAGACGTGTGCTAATTCACGTACAGGATATCAATTAATTTATTTTAAACAGAAACCATGGGGATAGAATTTATGCCTACGTAATCCAGTAGTTAGAATTCTTGAAACCCCTTAAAGTAACATATCATCATTAGATTCCTATAATTTGAGATTTAGTAATCATATACTATCCTAGTAATTTGTTGTCATAATCATTGTTTTCACTTTTTTTTTCCTGGCATTGTTGTAAATACATGAATGAGCTAAAATATAGACATACCTACCACCCTTTCACAAATGTAAAGTGTGGAATTTGCACTATTTGTATGAAATCCACAAAAAAAATTGCCACTTCTACAGACAATAAAATGATACTGAGCAACTGATGCAATTTTACCAAATATCTGCACTCTATGGCCAGTACAATTAAAACCGATATCATCTTAGACTTGGTGTGGGAGGTGCGGAAGTGTGTGTGTGTGTGTGTTGGGGGGGGGGGGTGGTCTTCAAAGCATGGAAGATGTTTTGTTGCAAGATAATTTTATTGAAGAAAGAATTTTTGGTTTTGAATTCTTTTCATATCCCTCAATTTTTTTGTGAGATGAAATTGATCTGTTGGTCATTTTTGGACACACACAATGCAACAATATGTTTAAAAGGCAGTGCAATACACTACAAAACCATTAAACTTAACATTAAAAGACTACTAAACATACATAGTTTTAGATTTTTTTTGGCATGCTTTGCATGCAAAATATTATATTTGGCATGCAGATTTTTTTTTACATTTTGCTTATTCTTGCCCCCCCCCCCATCCAAAAAATGGATCGAAACCCCTGGTTGAATCACCAGCTGTTGGTAGGTCTGCATTTACAAACCCAGTGTCTATACATGGCAAGTTACCTTTTCAGAATTTTTCAAGTTGTCAAAATTATCCGGGGGTGAATCAATATGTTCCCACCTACCCCCCCCCCCTACCCCCCCCCCCCCCGACTCAACATCCCTGCATCCGCATGGATGATCCAACATTTGCTTTCTTGACAGTTACTCTGGTGACAATATCTCAGAACACAAAGAACTAGGGTTAAGGTTGCCATTGGGTTTTGAGTTGAGAATAGGTTAGGGTTAGGTAAAAGTTACAATTAGGGTTGAGGTTACGGTTAATGTATACAATTAATAGTTGGAGCAAATTGTTGCCAGAGTAAATGTTATGAAACCAAGTACTGCAGTATGCTTCCTCGTTCATCAATAAAGAGGTCTGAGTGAAAAGGAAATGGAGTAGCAGATACAGTATGTATGTAATATGTAGAACAGTTCCACAGTGCTGGCATGCGACAGATAATGAGTTAAGTCAGCAGACATAGTCTGAAATTATGCGAGTCTGTTCATGAAATGAAATTTACGGCATGGAGCATCTTGAGAGACGAGGAATGAATTCCTATGAAGCCTGTGTGACTCATCCAAACCATAATGTACAAACATGATGTTCCCATCATACAGTATTTTTCAATCAGCCCCACTGTGCATTACAGGCACGCGGGAGGGGTAATTTGGGGACGGTTTCAGAATTGGTTCAAAATGTCAAATAGATGGGATGGATTATGACATCAATTGACGATCCACTGGAATTTGCTGAAATAGAGTAAAACATACTGTACAAACTTGCATACTCTGTGTTCAACTCCTAATATGAATCTGAATTCACAATGTGTGTGTGTGTGTGTGACTTTGTGTGTGTGCATGTGTGTGTATGTGTGTGTATGTGTGTGTGTGTGTGTATGTGTGTGTGTGTGTGTGTGTGTGTGTGTGTGTACATAGAGTGTACCAGTATTTATGCCTTTGTTTATATGTTTTAATGTCTATTCGTCTTTATTTTTCTCCTTATAAGATTTATTTTTTACTGTTTCATTATAATTTTTCCTCTTAATTTTTCATTATGCAGATACAAATCAAATTGTTTATGAGCTAGGCAGCTTGGGAAGAATTATACTCGCACAATACAGGCACATGATCGATCCAAGAACATGTACATGTAATTCTGAACGAAATACATACATGTAGCATGCTACATGCACAGTATAAAGTAATTATCAGTTTGGCTCAATACCACTTTAAGTGTCACATTATAAATATTGTGAATATGTTAATTGACTGAATAGAAACCAATACCTTAATACCACATATTAACTTTAAAATAGTAACTTGGGATTGAGCGTGGGTGTAATGAATCGCAGACGGCTGCAATGATTTTGCATAGTTCTGTATATTTCACTGTGACTAATAGCAGGAAAAGTTCTGTGTTGTGCTTGAAACGTGATCTCCACACAGAGGAAACTACCTCCGATAACAGAAATTACCCCAGAGTATACACTGAATCAAGACATGTCCTACAATTACCTTTTCACTAGACACATAGAGACGTCACATATTATGGACACGAAGCATGCTTGCCAACTGGCATTTTTAATGCCCAAAACACCAAATTTGGCATTTTTTAAATCTATTTAGCAGTCAAGAATTCAAAGTGCATGGCAAACAGCGTTTTGGCATTTTACAATGGCATACCTTGAAAAAAAATTATTACAACACCCGATTTTCAGTAAAATAGGTGCAGGAGTTGCCATAAGAATCCAAAATTAGTGGCACACATGTATTTCATGGCACCACAGCATCCAAATTTTCAAAGGTTTCAAAGGTATTATAAATTCATTACAATGTTATTTCTAACCATTTCTCGAGTATGATATCCATAAAATGCGTCAAATGCAAATTTAGCATGTTTTCACCGAATTTTGCATGTAATTTGGCATTTTGAGTGTTAGAAAAACTGGCAACCCTGACACAAACCTCGCATTGTAAACAACACATCAATCTCTTACCCACTAAAGTGTACTTCTTGACCTCTGTGTTATTTAAAATTTTAGTTGGAAAAATGATCAAAATACATTGTTGTAAAATCATTTGCCCTTATCTGATTAAATGTCAAATAAAGTAGAGCAAATATAAAGGACAAACAAAAATGGAAAATTAGTAGAAAAGTTAGAAAAAATTATAAATCTTGGGATATGTTCGTACATTACCTATTGAATATTCTAATCATATAGTGTCCTACCCCCCAACACACAAAAGGCTTTTTTTTTCATTTTTCCAATTTTTATAGGTGTAAAGTTTGAGGCTTTAAAACCAAGGTATAGTTTTGGTAAATGGTAAAAAATGAAATTCTTTGCAATTACATTTTTAGGTACACTATATGATCTATCAATATCCTGAAAATTGCTCACTCTAAAACCCTCCAATTTTGGAGAAATTACTCAAAATGTAAAATCTCGGTAGGGTGGGGGGGACCCCTGAGATTTCCCATAGGTAATGTAGATACCACATGATGCTCTCCTTTAATTTAAACATCGTAATTTGTCGCTATTAACCAGGGTAGGAATTAATTTTTATTTTTTAAGGGCAATTTTTATTTAGAGCCTTCTATTTTGAATTTGTGGGGCTATTTTTCTACCACTGGGGCTACTTTTTCATTGCACATCAGAATTTGAAGAATGCAATGAAAGATTGCTGAGTGGTTTAGCCGGTGTTTCAATCCATTCAGTACTCATTTTGTTCAATGCCATAATTTAAAAAAAAGTGAAATTTTTCATAGCAAATCTGAGGGCGATCTGAAGGAAATGGTCGCCCCAAAGTATTGAATTTCGGGTTTAGGGGCGATTTGGGCTTTGCCAAGGGCTAAAATCGCCCGTCGCCCTGGGTTATTTCCTACGCTGCTATTAAAGGCACTGTATAACAGTGTTTCCAGTTTAAAAAATCTGAGCTGCATGATTCCCCATGCTACCAGTGTCTCTGACATGGTCTAAAAATGAAGCCCTGGAAAAATTGCAGTTTAAAACGATCAGTAAGTGCTTTAAAAAAGTAAAAATCATTGAGAGACCATTCCAGCTTTCCCTCATAGAGTGCTGTGTTGCAGAATTTCCTATCGCCCGATAGGAAATTAATGTGCCAATTTGAATCTGCACATATTGTACTAGTGACAGCATAACTGTCCAAATTTTTGTGTTCTAAGGTGTTTATTTGTCCATTCAAACACTGTCAGATATGTCAGATAGCAAAGTTTGACAATTTTTTAAACGGGTCTTCCACAGTGTTACATAGTGTCTTTAACCATTTTCAGTAGGTATGATGTTGTTTTCTGATGTCTGGGGTGACGATGTAATACTTTGTGTAAGACAGATTGACAAAAATTTGGTGTGTTCGACCAAAACTATACTTAGGCTTTACAGACACTATATAACACTGTGGAAGACACGTTTAAAAAATTGTCGAACTTTGCTATCTGACATATCTGACAGTGTTTGAACGGAGAAATAAACACCTTAGAACACAAAAGTTTGGACAGTTATGCTGTCACTAGTACAATATGTGCAGATACAAATTGGCACATTAATTTCCTATCAGGCGATACGAAATTCTGCAACACAGCAGTCTATGGGAGAAAGCTGGAATGGTCTCTCAATGATTTTTACTTTTTTAAATCACTTAATGATCGTTTTATACTGCAATTTTTCAGGGCTTCATTTTTAGACCATGTCAGAGACACTGGTAGCATGGAGAATCATGCAGCTCAGATTTTTTAAACTGGAAACATTGTTATACAATGCCTTTAAGATCTTGACATTTAAATAGAGCTCAGGTATATGTACATGTATTTGTAGCTTTGCTTGTACACCTGTTCTCTGGGATGCTCATTTAAGGACACATGCCTAGTGTTAAATACTTGTCAAGTTTTGGCCTACATATCAGTGTTGTATCCGAGGCCGGCTCGCCCGAGGTCAAGGACGAGGCCAAGGATTTTTCTTCGAGGCCAAGGACGAGGCCAAGGCCGGGTGTTTAAAAAAGGCCGAGGACGAGGACGAGGCCAAGGATTTTTCTCCAAGGACAAGGACGAGGCCAAGGCCGGAAGAGGCCGAGGCCGGACCGAGGCCAGATTATGGGTGCCGAGGCCGAACGAGGCCAGACATTTTATGGCAAGGCAGGATCAAGCACAATCTCAAAAGAAAATATGTCATTTCATGTTTTTTATACTGAAGGTTTCCATGTTTGACTCCTCAACTCTAAGTACAACACACGCATACACTTATATTCATAGACACTACTGGATCTCTCCTCATTCTCATTTGTGAACTTTGATGGTACTTGTGCTTATAATAGTGTTGAAAACCACACACCAGCCCCTATACAGGGTGGGCCAGAAAAGAATGCTACGAGTATGATCGCTAATTTTCTTCACCATTATCGGCAAAATGTCATTAAGTTTTATTTCGTCGGTTAAAACATTCTTTTTCCAAAAAATGATACCAAGATCATTGATTTTGAGTAAAGCGTTTTGATTGTAGGGCCATTTTTCGGAGGCAATGCAATTTCCAAATTTGCCAATTTTTCAATAGCGGTGGTCATCGGAATGCCGAGGGATTCTGGCATCTCGGCCAACCATAGCGGACAAACAGCGATGACAATGGAGACATACCCGCATCGCTTCCTTATCCCTATGTTAATCTGGGGGGGGGCAATTTGCCCCCCCTCGACGAATTTCACAACCATGCCGCCGCGCAAATTTTTTTGACCGCGTCGCTCGCTGATTTTACTTTCAAGTCTTGTGCATCTTTTGAGACCATTTTCGCGGAAAATCGGACATCCGTTACGACGCTGCGGACTTTTATACATGCATGTCAACCCAAAAATTGCTCAAAAACGTGATTTTGTGTACAAACCAGTGGAAATTGTGTTTTCAGCCAAAACATAAATTATTATTTTTGATTTTACAGGTTGAAATGAATTATTTTATGCTATCATGATTGCAAAAGTGTCCCCAACAAATTTCATCGAAAAAACAATAGAAAACAAAAGGTCGAAAACACAAAGAAATACATAAGAAATTCACAAAACAATAATATACTTCAGAAATTAATTTCAATACGGCAAATTTTTTTGTAGGTAATTGTGAGAATGTCAAATGAATATTCCACCAAAATAGTATTCTACTAGCTATTGTAAGTGAGTTATAGGCGAAAACATAACTTGTATGCACTTATTTGCATAATTAATTACTTAAAAAATAGAAAAATAATTTTGTTGTAAATTTTACATAACAGTCGTGTAGTTTACATCCGGCTCTATGCGCATGCAAATTTTCCGGCGAGCGCAATCAGTGGCCGAGATCTGAAGGGGGCGGGTCAAATTGACCCCCCCCAGTAAAAACCTGGTCTGAAATAGCCAGTTAAAATAGGGTTAGAAAGCGAGGGCATTCTGGCCCTTTGTCATTGCGGTTTGTCCGGTATAGTAAGCTGAGACGCCAGAATATCTCGGCGTTCCGCTGACCGCCGCTGTTGAAAAGTAGGCAAATTTGGGAAATTGCATTGCCTCCGAAAAATGGCCCTAGAATCAAAACGCCTTACTCAAGATCAATGATCTCGGTATCATTTTATTGGAAAAAGATGTTTCTAACTAACGAAATAAAAGTAATGACATTTTGCCGATAATGGTGAAGAAATTAGCGATCATACTCGTAGCATTCTTTCTGGGCCACCCTGTATATTGCACAGTTGATACACTCACAAGACAAAGAAAGTCTGTTATAAAGTAACAATAGTAGCAGTTTGTCATGTTTTAGCAGACATATCTAAATATATCTTCACACTAGCATGCACAATCACAAGCAGCCCTTGCAGTGCACAGCTCACACACGCCAAGAGTATACAAACAAAATCTGTTATAAATTACAATTAGGAGCAGTTTTGATGTTTAGCAGACATATCTAATATCTTCACACTAGCATGAATCACAGTGCACTTCACCCCTTCCAGTGCTAGATCTAGACGCGCACTGCACTGTACTGCTGGTCAGTGTTCATCAGAGATATCGCAATCCTATGGCGTCTGCAGACACATTTTTACGAAAATTTCAAAGAAGATTTTACGAAATTTTTCGTTTAAAGGTTGAAATTTCGAAAGTATTTTTATTTCGGAATTTTTTTCGCAATTTTCTTCGCGATGTTTTTCGCCAAACTTTTCACAAATTCACAAGACTCTGGCTACTGGGTGGTCAGCATACAATATATCATCAATCAATTCACATTCCACGTGCACTATATCGCACAGACTTAGCGTAGATCCGTCGCCTTCAAAGCATTTTAAAAACAAACAAACAAACAAAAAGTAGGCCTATTCGATTTCCAGTTTCTCACAATCCACTGATTGAAGCAAAAATCATGTCAAGGCAGATGCGGGGAAATCTTCAAACTGTTAACCCACCGATATAATAGTTGCTCAAGCGTATGCATTTTACCCCAGATTTTACCGCCTCGCCGGCCTCGCCGAGGATTCCGAGGATTGACGCAAGTGTCCAAGGACGAGGCGAGGATTTTTCTCCGAGGTCAAGGACGAGGCCGAGGCCAGGATTTTGGCCTCGAGGCCGGCCTCGAGGACGAGGCCGTCCTCGAGGACTTACAACACTGCTACAATTAAGAACAGGTGTTAACTGAGAATAAGAATACATATCACTGCTTATAATAAATAAGTCTTGATTTCTGAAATTCTGGAACTCCTGGGCCCTGAAAAGATATACATGCCCACCCCCCCCCCAACATTTAGTGGTAAAAAGCATAGATGGAAAATAATACATGTACTTCTGTCTTCTAATTAACAAAGCCTCTTTAGATTTAAAGGTAAATGACGATGGGGGTAGTCCTGAACTTGGGGCAAAAACTATTCTAGAATCAAGTAAATCTGCAGGGTTCTACTGTGAAATTTGGTAGTCAAAAGTTGACTCAGTTTGAGAATAATGCCTATCAGTATGCCTTGTAATAGACAAATTTGTAGTGTAGCCTTCTATGGGGATTAAATCTATCGTGCCCCGATAAAATTAAACTGCTGGGTTGTTCATGCTTGATTCTCCTTAAGTAAACAAACTCAAGACAAATCCTTCCAGTCAGGAGATCCACTCCAGCTGGTGTACATCAGGTTTATCTTTCAACCAGTTTGGTTACAAAGGCATTTTTTATTGCTCCCAATCATATCACTGAGCTTTAAAGGGACCGTAAAATCGCAAGTCGTGGGCGTTTGGACCTGGCCCGACTCGGGTAATATTCGGGAATGCCTGTATACTTTCGGAAAACAAGCGCACAAATTGTGTGCAATTCCCTATACAGCACATATTTACCCGAAGAAAGGCGAACTAAGCCCAACTGACCCTCATCGGCAATTCTGTTCGCAGCTCCATGATTGTTGTTACGCACCACTGAATTCTACACTACATAGCATAGAGTCCAGTGTTACGCACTGCCTTGCAATAGGGGCAAGCGTAAGGTAAATAAACGTACATGGATTACGAGCGGCGCGTCCCTTTAATGACCTGTTTGGCTAGTGCTGGAGGAGGGACCCCTGTTTGCTCCTGATGCCCCCTTTTTTTTCTTCAAAGTTTTTTTATTCAGTTTTTTTTTTTTGGCACCGTAATGTATTCATATGCAAAGATGGTGGTTGGCAGCACCCATACACAAACAGTTCTGGAGATCTAACCCTGAATACATGCTTCCAAATAACACATGTAGGAGACAGCAGTGATAATCGCGAGAGGTTTTTGATGTTTAACGAACACGCACATTTCAAACCTCACTAAAGTTTTGTGTTCTCTGGTGTTTATTACACATTCACATGCTACATATAGCTCAGATATCAATGTTTAACAATTTTATAAATCACACCTACATACTTTATTTTGTAGGCACAAACCCCTGTCTGTTACTCTACACAAATCAGGGTCTGAACAATCTGTGCTGCAGACTAA
>JZLH01S0117003.1:0-18874 GCA_001188425.1 Eucidaris tribuloides | reverse complement strand
TATCACCTATCTCGAACATATTTTCGAGTCCCAAAGGGAACAAACATGTGTTAAAATCATTCGCCTAGGTTGAAGTGGACACAATTGTCAATCTTGAAGGTCTTAATGGGTTGACCTTTTGATCTCTGCCTGTCAGCATGACCACAAAGATATCATAAATTTCCCATTTATGACAGCATCCATTTCCCTATACATGTTTCTTCATCTCTAACATAGAATTGTATACAAAACTGTAACTTGAATTTTGTCTAAGTCGACGTGATTTGTGTGGTCCCCAGTGATTCTACTTAATAGGCGAAGTTTACTGTACTTGCCCGCTTACCCAGGGTGAGTTAATTTTGCTTCTGAGCAATGTGCAAATTTATGGAAATTGATTTTACTTGCCTGGAAGGGCAGGCAAAAATGTTCAACTCTAGTATCATGTATCAACAGAGTACAGTATTAAAAACTTGTGTTTTTCAATTCAGTTTCAATTTTTTTGTAAATTCCAATTCAGAAGAATCTGTGAAAACACATTAAAATATTGTAATATCTATATGAAAGTAACACAATTAACAAGCATCGTGTTCACTCGGGCAATTAAATATTTTCCTCGGGCAACTAATGTACGAAAACAACAAGTTTGCTTGCCCAATCGAGCAACCAGCCAAAACAATTTAGTGTGGAACCTTAACGTACAGTATAGCATTAAAACCACTGGCTAACATTTACCACAGTTTAAAAAAACAGTTTTGGACAGTTTCTGAGCTACATGAGCGCGAGCTGGGAGCCGAGTGGGGTGTTCGGGGCGAGAGAGGCGAGGTATTTACGCGGGGGAGCGCGGGGGGGGGGGCGCGGGGGGGGGGGGAGAGGTAGCGGGGGAGGAGGGGGTCTCGGGCGGAAACTTTCCTTAGAAACAGACCGATACGGTTTATTGATAAACCGTATCTGACCAAATACGGTTTCTCATACCACTTCCAGAGGTGGTTATTGCCCGTTAATCCGTTTAACTTTTCTGTAGAAACACACAGCGAAAAGCGTATCGGGTCTGGCGGAAGTAGGGGTCACCGGTGTGTGTGAAAATACATGCCTGTGACTGCATATTTTGGACGCAGTTCATATACCACAATGCAGTTGCGAGTTTGAATTTCCCGATTTCCGATTGACGCGGTATTTGCAACAATAATCGGTTTATTCGCTCTGTAGAAACAGGTTGGTTTAACGGCGATACGGTTTTTCGATTCCGGAAAAGATAAACCGTTTTCCACTATTTTTCTGTAGAAACACGCTGTTTGATAAGGTCTAAAAATGAAACCCTGAAAAAACTGTATTTTAAAATGATTATTTAGTGCTTTAAAAAAGTGAAAATCGTAAGTTGACCAGATTCACCTGCCCATTTCCTCCCATAGACTTACTGTGTGTAGATGTAGGCTATTTTTTACTCGCCCCGAGTGTTAATTGTTAATTCATTTATATCTTGCCAGTGGCAGCATAAATTTCCAAACTTTTGTATTCTAGGGTGTTTATTTGTCCATTCAAACACTACTACATGTATATAGCTCAGATATCAAAGTTTGACAATATTTTAAATTGAAGCTCCACAATGTTAGCCTATCACTTTAAGAGCCTAGCCTAGCAAAAGGACATGATTGCTGTACAAACTCTATAGCATTCTAGCCCTTTTGCCCAGTACACAACAAATATGATAGAGAGTTGTCACAAGCTAGGAAACCAGGAAATGCAATGTAGCGGTCATATGTGATGGTGGGTGGATATTGTTCGTGAACTGATGAACTTTATCAAAGCCTAGTACTTTCACTTTGGTCATGTAGGCGAGACATGTACAATACATGCAATACCAAACCCTCTGGAAGGGAAATTTCCTTTGCTTTAAATTAAAACTGTGATAAAACATAACTACACCTTTTTAATCATCTACTGAGTCAATGCAAAAGGTATGATTGAGACAAATATTGAGGGGAAAAGAACATTTTTATAAAATCTGTAAAATATTTTGGACCTATTGCCAAAATATACATTACCAGTGAAATATAGATGTTATAAACTTAAAAAACACACACACACACACATACATCTGAAGTGACATGGTACATTAATCCAGTGTACCTGTCCTGTATAGTTTATAAATTTGTATATTATATTTTTTTTTACTATGTCACTGGGTCACCAACATCAGAAAGGGAAAAGTGTGTTTTGTTTTGTTTTTAAACTACAATACAATTGAAGTAGACTAATCCTTAAAACCACACAAACCTCAAACTGTAATTTCAGTTTCAGAATCTGTGATACAATAATGATCACAGTTATTTAGCTATACCACTTGACACATTTATTACCTCTCTTGTTTATGCAATACATGTTTTATCATGTCTTTTGAATAGGTGGTACAAGTACTTTCTAAATATTGTATGTTTTAAAGTTGTAATAAGTTGTAATAATTCACTAATATTGTCATTATTATTATTGTTATTGTTGTTGTTTGGTCTTACAGCCCCTAGAAACTTTTATATAAGGTACTATACAAATGTTGTACATGTATATGATTATTGTTATACAGGCCTACATGTAGTATTTTGTAGTAACAGAATTTAAGAGCTCTTGCAGCGCAGCAGAATATATACTGTAGTTACTGCACTCAATAATTTATTTTCATTTTATGGATGTATTGTCAATTGGTAGCTGCCATTAGATATTATAAGAACACACACACAGACACAGACGACACAGACACACACACATACACACGCAAATAAACAAACAGAAAACAGACAACCCTGCTTGGAGGCATCATTACGACCAAATGATATTCTGTGTCCCTGTATTCTGGAACTTGTTCACAAGTAATGAAGACTTATCATTTGAGCAGTCCTAGACAGTACATGTATTTACTGTATGCATGCTGCATGTTCCTGCCTCAAGTCTTAGTCTAGAAGTACTTCATTAATGAATTGCACATCTACATGGTTGACACAAATAAACAAACATGGACACATACACACAAACATACAAACTAGTGCGCATAGACATGCAATACCTAAATACCACACATACACTGTATTTTGAAGAATCACTACATTCGCTACATGGATGTATTTGTGTTTGTTTGTGTGTGTGTGTGTGTGTGTGTGTGTGTGTGTGTGTGCGTGCGTGCGTGCGTGCGTGCGTGCGTGCGTGCGTGTGTGTGTGTGTGTGTGCATGTCTGTGTATGTCTGTCTGTGTACGTGTGAATGTATGTATGTGTATTTGTGTGTGAAATTTATGAGTTTTTATCAAGAACAAGTAGAATTTACATACTATTCTACAATGATTTCATGGAAATGATTTTTTATTCGTTGTTTGTGCATATGTACCCTGTTAAAATAAAATCAGAAAACAATTTGAATGAATAATATAATATATATAATATTGTTCATACTGTTATTTAAATTAACAATACTGCATACATATGTGTCAACAATAATTATCACATTGGCATAAAATCTGGTTATTCTTTTTTGTTTGTACATCTGAGCCAATAATTTCATTTCCCGGTACTTCATTCATGATCGTAGAATAGCAGAAAAACGGGTGTATGGAAATTACGTCCTATTACATGTACTAGTACATATCTCAATTCACATTAAAAAAATCTATTAAAGTGTCATTGACACACACACATACAGATTATGGACAATACCACCCCACATGCCCAAAGCATTCATTTCCATATTGCTCCAGCAAATACAGTGTGTCTCAAAACAAATGGTGCAAGTGAAAGCTCCCTCTTTGGCAATTATTACAAAATACTTCACGATGTGTACTTACATCAAAGTCAAGGGCATAGTTTTAGCTTTCAATGCCATTTGTTCTGTTAAATTTGATCTTGAGATATTAGTTAATCGCGAAAGGGCAAAATCAGTTGTGCCACTTTTACTAGGGAAGTAGCCCAGATGCTATACATGTAAGTGGGACAATTGTGATTTTACCGTTTTGTGGTTAATTTAACATATATCGAGATTAAAACAAGCAAATTGAACAGAACAAACAGCATTTGAAAGCTATGACTGTGCTCTTAATGCTGATTGTAAGCATTACATCATAAAAGTATTTTCTAATTGCCAAAGAGGGCACTTTTCATTTGCAATTTTTTTTGGAGACACACTGTAGATCATTGATGAGCTATCCTGAGCGAATACAAACCACATAATGTACATGTATGGAATGTTGTCATGCTTGTACCAGCATAGAAATCCTATTGTGCGAACATTTATAGTACAACAACTGCAGCCTGCGCTGAAAGATAAATTATTCTGTAGGGCCCTGTGCCCTGCATTTGAAATGTTGTTATAACAATATAAATGGGTACCCCCATTGAAACCTAAGATTCCATAACACCATGAGTTACAAGTTTCACCAAATTGACTGGGGAAGATTAACATTTTTTTCTTTTACCCACAAATGGCACAAACAGCCAACAGTTGAAAGATTATTTTGAGTCCTGGCATATATGAATGTAAAAGACAAAGCAGAATACACGTACATGCAGTGTACAACATGTATTTCAGGATGTGGATTTAACACACTGCATGAACATGGTGCAAAAATATAAACACACAAATATTTTTCATTCATTGATACATTGTCAAATCTCTCATTTCAATGCAAGACTTGATTACATCCAGAGGAAAATTCGCAGTTTCCCCCCCCCCCCCCCCCCAAATAAACCCACCACCTGGTCTGTGGGGAGTTTAGTGATGCCTGCTTCAGCAGGAGATGTGAAAGTATGCAGCAGTGGTGGAGTGTTTCTGATCGATGGCCCGACCAGACTCATGAATACTGCAACAAATTGCATTCAGGTTTTACTGCAACTGCAAATTGGGAACAAAATCTCTTGATTGATGTGAGAAAGATTTCACATGTATGTGTGTGTATCCTGTACAATATCCTTTCAGTATTCTGTGCCTTCCATAGCAAATTCAATGAAACAATCGTTAACTGGCTCAGATTTTAATAGAAACCAGATGTACTACATTATCAATATGCTAATCGGTAGTAGGCCTGGGCCTCCACAGTAAATTTACTACTGGAAAATACATGCATCATTTTTTTGTGTATGTTTGTGTGTGTTTGTAAGCTTCAACAAATTGTGATGAATGCAGATAAGTACACTGCGATATGTTTCAATGTTTTAGCAAGCATGCAAAATGACAGATATGAGGAAAATGTTTCTACACAAAAATAGCAATTTAGGGACATTTTTTACACAAAACACATGAATGTTTGCTTGTAAACACTGATATGTGTCCCTGATATCTCTGCTTTCCACTCAAAGAAAGTTGCTATCATCCCAGAATTCTACTCTTAAGTTTAGGGCAACAACAAGCTACGAGCACAGAAGCATACATACATGTACATGATATTGTTACATGTACTTGTTGGTACACTCAAAGTGTACAGTACATGTATGAAAGTGTACTTTCAAATACAAGTGCATGGAAGTGGTTGTCATTATACTCTCACGAGTATCAATTTCACAGGGAGTTTTCATTTTCCACTTCCAACATTTTTTTTATCCTTTTACCAGCAGAAGACCAAACATTGTCAGGATGGTTTTGCATAATATCCAGAATTTTTTTTGAATGCTTGTTTTCAACACTTCATGACCAAAGATATTGCACAGCATGGTGAAAAAAACATTGAAGAAACAGGTGTTCATTGCCCTGACATGAGTACACTGTAAGACAAAATGTATATTAACTTTTTTCCTCCCATTCCTGTGCACTGTGCAATATTTGGTAACATTTGGTAGGTATACATAACATGTACCGGTACATGTCCAGAGCTGCCAACCTCATTGGACCGAAAATCCTATTATTTTCTCCCAAAAATCCTATTTTCACGTCAAAAATCCTATTTTTGCTTTTGGCAGTTTGTGTCCTAGGACATCCGATGGAAAGTGACCCATAGATGACCCTGATGACCCTGCATGACCTTGACCTGGGCATTGTTCTACATTCAGGTCAGTGGTTCTTCGGACAAAGTTAGGTGGTCCTAGCACATTCCTATGACAATTGACCTTAGATGACCCCTGCATGACCCGCTGCATGACCTTTGACCTGGGCATTGTTCTGCATTCAGGTCAGTGGTTCTTCGGACCAAGTTAGGTGGTCCTAGCACATTCCTATACAATTGACCTTTAGATGACCCAGATGACCCTGCATGACCTTTGACCTGGGGCATTGTTTGCATTCAGGTTAGTGGTTCTTCTGACCAAGTTAGGTGGTCCTAGTACATTCCTATGACAATTGACCTCTAGATGACCCCAGATGACCCCTGGCATGACCTTTGACCCAATTACCTTAGTCCCCCACTGATCATTGTTACCAAAGTTTGGTTTGAATTGAAGAAACACTTTTCAATTGACAGTCATTTAACGAAACTTTAACCAAAATGAGCGGACATACTCAGAGACTCCAACCCCAAACACCTCTTAAGCGGGAGATTCTCCCGCCGAAACCCCCTACCAAACTGGAGACTCTGACTTAATGTGCGCGTAGCCCACACCACCGGCGCAAAGCATGAAATTGTTTGCGGCCGGAGGCCATTTTTAGGGTTTTAGAAGCTCTCTGTTGCTGTCTCAGGCTTGTTTTTGAACATTGACAACACTAAATGAGGTCAAATCCACTAATTCAGATTCATTTCTTTTCAAAAAGGTGGTTGGGCGGGAGAAAAAAGGAGAAACACAGCTAGGGTGGGAGAAATTCAAACTCAAGCGGGAGGGCGGGAGATTTTGTGAAAATGAACTCAAAGCGGGAGATCTCCCGCTGAAAACGGGAGAGTTGGAATCTCTGCATACTACATACATACATACATACATACATACATACAGAAAAGTGATTTCATAGTCTCTTCCTGAACACGTCCAGGTGAGACAAAAATACGAAAGTCCGAATATCGAGTCACAGTCAGTCCGACTTCACTTCCAGTAAAGTACATGTAACACACGTGAATTCGTCGCACTGCACGCGCGTCGCACTTGCATATACAGTGATTGCGTGCATGCGCTCTAGTACACTGCATGTACCACGGTACGGCCATGGCCACGACGGGTTCAGGTATCGTTCAATCAGTGATCCAAATGTGTGTGCGCTCTGATCTATAGAAGCTTAATGGCTTGATGGCGCACGCATTGACCTGAGATCATGCACTCATTGAGTGTAACACACAATACACAGATTAACACACACATAGTCGAAATTCAGAAAAATCGTACTGTCGTATTCTTATGCAAAAATCGTACGAAATACGATAAAATCGTACTACTTGGCAGCTCTGCATGTCCTTTCAACGATTATCATTACATGCTCAACTGAGTGTTTCCAATGCAGATCCTGTCATAGTACTGCAGCAAACATACAGACATTTTCTTTTCACTGACTTGAAAATTGCTACATAAATATCAAAAAGCATAGAATATATGAAAATCATTTCCAAGTTTCAAAACTTTGCTGATTTCTGTTTCAACTCCAGTGCTTTTCAAGGACTAATTCCAATCCAACCTGTTGGCTTTAATCCTTTTATTTCCTTCATTCACTTCATTTGCACAGACAGTATAAGTATAATGCAAACAATCACAATGGGATTTCCTAATCCTCCATAATCCTCTTCCTAATACAATGAACTTCCACACCTCCCCAGTAACAGGTTTGGTAATCTATTCACACATTCTGTGCATGAAAGAGGACAAAGAATAAAGAACCATTTTAACAGAATTTGGGCTTGAGCTAATTGTTGACAGAATACTGAATTGAATTAGTTTATTAAGAAGAACAACAGGCTAAAAACACACAACTTGCAAGCTCACTCTTGCCTGCTGTATATACATGTAACATGATGTGATATGATATAAGGAATACAAATCATTAGAAAAAGGAAATAAACACTGCATTTAATTAAGAAATAAATAATTACTTACAATACAAAATTAGCACCAAGAAATATTCAACAGAATTCCAATATTTGATCTAACGGAAGGTTACTTCCACAATTATTTACAGAACACATAGCAAAAAATATATACAAGTGTACTATAAAGCTATTCTCTCTGGCTTTGTAACTGTAAGCAACTCATCTGCAATGCTTCAGATGAAAGAATTAAGTATTGAAGGGCATGACACGATTGGGAGTAGATAAAATGCCCCACGAACCAAATACATGTAGGTTGAAACATATGCCAATGTATACAGTAGCTGGTTGGAAGGATTTGTCTTGAATTTGTTTACTTGTGGAGAAACAAGTGTTCATTTACCAGTATTGAATAAATCTGGTGGCATGATAGGAATTGATCCCATACAAGTCTACACAACAAATTCACCTGTCACACTGAGTGTTCATGGTGATTGTTTAAAAAGTACTAAACCTTTGACCATGCAATTTAGACAGCAGAAGCAATTAAGAGCGTACTTGATTCTGGAGTAGTTTTATCCCAAAGTAAAGACTTCTCCCAATCCTACAATTTCTCTTTAATTAACATGACTACACGCAGTTCATCTACATGTACTACTGTACTGCTGCACTATCCAAAGTGCCCTGAACTTTGAAACAAATGCAACAGTTTATGAGGTTTTAAGTAACATACAGTCTGTACAGGTAGGTACCAGTATAAATATACTCTCTGCAGGTGTACTAACACAGACAGTAAAACAAGATATTATTCACTTAAAGCCATCGCTTAACAATGTTTCCAGTTCAAAATATCTGAGCAACATGATTCCCCATGCTACTAGTGTCTCTGATAAGGTCTAAAACTGAAGTACTGATGAAAATTGCGATTCAAGAGGATCATTAATTGCTTTGCAAAAGAGAAAAATCATTCAGCGACCATTCCAGTTTTCCACCACTGACTCCGGTACTATAGCATTTTCGTCCACTGACGATAATTAATGTACTCATTTTTAGGTACACATTATGCTTGTGACAGCATAATAAGTTTTGTGTTCTAGGGTGTTTACTTGTCCATTCAAACACTACCATATATGTCAGATAGCAAAGTTTGACAACTTTTTAAAATAGGTTTTCCACAATGTTATACAGTGCCTTTAAGCAATTCATGATAACACCAGCAAACATAACTAAGAGTTTTATGTGCATGTGTGTGGTAATGAGTGCTCGCTGTAACTGCCAGACTTGAGCTAATGAAATGCAAAGTAACAATAAAATGTCATGGCCAAATTGTATAAGTCTGAAAAAAAAACACCAATAATTTGGCCTCAGGACAGAAGTACTGTACAGTGCAGTGTTATTTGTATGTATGTTGTATGCAAGTGCCCCTTCCAATTCTATTTCATGCTGTAATAGGTCCATGATTAAATCATCTCAATATTTGAGTTTTTTTTTGGGGGGGGGGGAAGGGGTAGGGGGAGGGGGGGGGTATAATGATTTCATCAGCATAGGATCAGGCAATATACAGTAGACCTTTGTACTACCAGAAAACCACAGACCTACTCCAAGAGAAAACAATGAATGAAAGATGCACATTCAATAAGAAAAATTGACCAAAATCACTGAAAATACAGTCACTTCCTCATTTATCGGATTGCGTTTGGGCAGACAATGCAATCCTATGATGGTTATATGTTCGTCTGAGGACTTTTCATTGATTGTATAAAATCTGCTGACTGACACGAGTAGGCACCGTAAACCTGCAACTCACTTCCTGCAATGATATTGTTTTGGTGGAGTTTCGTGGGGGAGTAAAATTACGGATGAAATAATGAGTATGCCCACTTAAAACAGATCTAGTACCACACAAATCTGATCAAATTACAGTTATCATCAGCTCTTGAAGCATTCATTTGAATGTATGTATTCCTTTCATATAGAAGTAGTTATGTTCTTATGTACTTTAGTTTTGATATTCACTGTAATACCCCCCCCCCCCTCCCAACAAAATACAGTAGATCATTATTTCCAACTGCAATACAAACACCACAGGAGACAGGAGCCTTCTCAGATATCGTGATTAAAATGTGAAATTCTAGTAAAGAGGCCTAGGAGTCTTTCTGGGTCCCTGTCAATATAACTTTTGTGTTGTGATAGTGTGTAATAAATAATGCAACCTGCATGTATCAAAATTTACAACTCATATTCACAAATGATCACACATGTGCAGCTAACATGAATTCCTTTGTACCACTTTCTGATTCTGAATACAATGCATTAATTAGTCCAATCATTAGCAACCTCTTTATTAAACAGAGATTAGTTCATTGCAATGATTTTCAGGTGATGACCACACTGCCATGACCAGACCATATGTACAGATTAAATAACCTATTTTATTGTACACAGTATACAAGGCTCGACACTAGCACTTGCCCGCTTGCCCGGGGCAAGTAAAACGTCATGTCGGGCAAGTAAAATATCAAAATGTTAAAATTTACTTGCCCGATTGGGCAAGTTAAATTTTGATCATCCCGGGGAAAAAAATTCACTGGCATATTCGCTGTATCAAGCTCCGAAATTGCGTTCCTATTTGTGATAACAGAACGCGGGCACAAGCAATCATTGGTGACACAGCCGCTCCCGTCCCTTGCTTGCTGGGCGTTTGCACTATAGCTAGATGTGTGCCGCAACTCTCTCTAGCTCTGCACAAATAAAAGATCCAAGCCACATCGTAGACGTGTGTTTACCTTTGCTTGCACGTGCGCGCGTTCGCCAAGCTGCACATGATTGCCGATCTCGCATCTTTCTCAGCTACCGGCGGCAGATTGAATGCAAGGCATTGCATACACTCTGTGCACAGAGAGAAGTAGAGTGTCTGTAGTCCCACTCATTCAAATGCATGTGTGCTGTAGAAGACTGTACATTATACAAACGCGAATCGGAAGTTAATCTCAAAATTAATGAAATGGCCATGAAGATGAAGGAAAGGGGCATATGTTTGGAGGGTTTAGAATACCTTCAACAGGAAAATGTAAGTAATTTTTGTCCAAACTCGATATTTATCGTGACGGCTCTGTCCGTCATGTCCGTGGAAACCGTACATCGGCGGAGCTGAACGGGTATGAAAAATCTTGCTTGTCAACTGTTCAACACTCTGCTACTTGTAAGGTTACCTATAAAACATAAATTTTACTAGATTTACTGGAAAACATACTAACAGTGAAGATGAAATTTGGCCTCCAAAAATAGCTCAAACAACTGGCGAAGCCGAAGTACTGGGCCATTAGCCAGGTCAGTGACAGTGTGAACGCAATGTTTCAAATCAGTTGTGGACCACCCTGAGTTCATAGTGGGTCAAGAGCTTTTGACCCATTTGGTACTTGATAGCCAGCCTTCAAATAAGTTTTGATCTAACTTATGTCTATTTTTCTTTTGTGTAGAGAGCAGATAGATAAGGCCTTTATTTATATAAATTTAATATAGTTTTGTGTTATTATTTAGGCTACATGCAATGGTGTAACAGGTGCCTGTTATGGGGGGGGGGAGGGGGCAGTGCCAAAAAATGAAGTAAAAAATGTGCCTCTTTCCTTCCATTTTCCTGGTGTTTGGTGGATTTTCCCACTGATATTTTTTCGAAGTTCATTTTTACTTTTAAATTCATCTTGCCTTTTGCAACAAACTCCAGTGCCATTAAAAAGCCTTAATGGTGAGTCAATCAGTGAGAAATGATAATTTATAAATAATTGTTAATGTTTTTTATTGTTTTTTGGGGCAAGTAAATTTGTCTTTCGGGCAAGTAAAATTCTAAAATGTGATAATTTACTTGCCCGTTACTTGCCCGAAGGGCAAGTAAAAAAAATGTACAGTTCATTCCTTCATACCACATTCTGAATAAGTCTAATTATCAGTGACCTCTAACAACAATCATTCCAATGCAATAATGATTTTCAGGTGATAGGCAGTCATCTTGAACTGAATATTAGTAAACAACCTGTCTAACCTATGATGTACAAACATACACAACCTACATGTCTCTGAATTAAAAATTCATATTCTTCATGTAGTCTGTGATACATTCATTCCAATCCTCTGTACCACATTCTGAAAGCAATGCATTAATTAGTCTTTTTATCAGCAGCCTGTAAGAGCAATCAGTTCATTGCAATAATGATTTTCAACTGATGAGCAGTTACCATGACCTGGCCATGGACTAGGTAAACTAACCATACAAGGTAATGCCAATCAGAGCTAAAACTAAAACTCCAGCAGCCAAGCAGGTACCACTCCATCTATAATTGCACATATTGTACACAATAGTAATGAAATAATACACTACTGACTATATTTGTTCACCTTTCCAAGGCTTGCAGAGTTTCGTGTCTGATCAAAGCTTTTGGACTTTATACCCGTATCTGATGTTTAGTGTAGTAAGACCCATGTCATATACATTGTAAGTTGTATGACACATTAAATGTTTTTAACATAATAGGCTGGTGGTTTAACATTATATGATTATATTTTTTATTTATCCACAAGTTATTTATTTATTTACTTACAGATAATGTATTTGCTAATTTATAGAGACAGTGATTTTCCACTTTAAAAAATAGTCTTTCTATTTCTGAAAACCTGTAATTCCATTTCAACTTGATCTAAAAATAGAGAAATTCCATTTTGTCATAGAAAATGCACAGCAAAAAATGAATTCCGTTTTGTAAAGGTGAATTCCATGAATTTTCACATGAAAAACTAGAACCAAACGGATTTTCCGTTTTGATTTACCAGTATTTAAACGGAAAATTGCTATCCCTAAATTTATAATTTTACTCTATTTCATTTATCTAGTATGATGTAAGAAATATAATCAATATCTGACATCAACTACAAGATGGAAACAAATTAGTTCAAGACAACATTTGAAGATATATATTTTCTGAGATAATGATGTTGACTCAGCTCACTACAGTAAATTACAGTACTGACTACAGTAGTGACTATAAATACCATTGTGTACATCTATAAAAAAAAAAAGAGATAACTTTGAATATTTATGAATAGCATTTATACCTAACAAGTAACAACCAATCCATTTCAAGCACTTGTTTTACATTTTACCATTGGTTTTAACCAGGGTAGGAATTAATTTTATTTTTTAAGGGCAATTTTTATTAGAGCCTTTGGGCTATTTTTGAATTTTGGGGGGCTACTTTTTCGTTGCACATCAGAATTTGAAGAATGCAATGATTGCTGATGTTTTAGCCAGTGCTTCATCCATAAAAGCAAACATTTAATTCATTTTCAATGCCATAATAAAAAAAATGTGAAATTTTTCGTAGCAAATCTGAGGGCGATTCTGAAAGAAATGGTCATCCCAAAGAATAGGGTTTTGGGGATTTTACGGGCGATTTGGCTTCGCCAAGGGCTAAATCGCCCGTCGCCCTGGGTTATATCCTACGCTGGTTTGAACAAAACAATCAACATCAAATGACAGATTCTAAATTTTGTCAATTACACTGTTTGTACACCCAAATGCTATTCGTGCAGGTAGTGTAGAACTGTATTATTGTGATGACTAAAGTGACTCAAGGTAATGTAATTGCACAATACACTGGATTAATTTTTATTAAGTCTCACACTCAATATAAATTATAAGGGGTGACAATGTGTCCTGAATAAATAATTTGTAAGTACAGCATGTACATGTACATGTACATGTACATCTGTAGGTCTCTTGTGCTGTGGTCACACATTCATCTGACTGGATACATCTATCTACGTGTAGATATAATTTACTTCAAGGTGTGTACGCATACTGAATATGTAATCAGCCTTGCAAACGTATTTAGCATCAATTATCTAGATTTACTCAGCTAGCTGCATGCTACATGCACATCATGTCGCCTATTATCCTAGTATTGGCAGGATTGGGATCAATTATATTCTCAAATATATGACATTTCAATGACATTCAAATACACCTGTACATCCTTAATTACATTCTGATATAACTTATATATCAGCCTATTCCCGGGTAATCATTAACATAACAATAGCTTTACTTCTGGCTGGCTTCTATAATAAGGCTCTAAGCTTATTCATTTCTGGATTGAAACTGTTACTGTAATGTAATAAGGAATGTAAATGGAATGTAAATAGAATGTAATTAGAAGGTAATTGGAATGTAACTGGAATACAGTTGCAGTGTAGAAATGCAATATGAAATGTAACTGGAATGTAATGTGGGAAGTAACTGGAATATAGTTGGTATGTAAATTGGAATTTAATTGGAATGTTATTGGAACATAACTGGAATGTTATTCGAATATAACTAGAATGTAATTTAAATGTAATTGGAATGTAACTGGAATGAAACTGAAATGTAAATGTGAATACACTTGAACTCAAGCCTGGCATTGTGAATGTGGATGTACACTTTACAAATTACATCATATCAGGGAGGTGGGAGAGACCTCTGTGATCATAAATTGAATTTGGTGTTTTCAAAACACGGCAAGCTAAACAGTTCAAAACCAATTCCAAACATTTAAAATCCCATTTGGATGTATATTGATCAAGAATATGCTGTGCCATAAACTTACTGAAAAAAAACCTAATGAGCAAACCTTATATTAAGCAAATAATGAACAATAATGAGATGTTTTGAATAAAGTAAACAAAACTGTGGTGGCTGGATGTTAATTGAAAAACTTGCCTGTGGCAGTGTACAGAGTTCAAGGAGATCCTTTCAGAAGAAGCTTTCAAAATATGGCATTAATACATGTAAGTGGTGTTGAACAATTTGGCAATTGAACTACAATCCATAAATAAATCTGTCTATCACAAATTCACAATGTTTGAAAACTGCATGTTCAGTGGTTAATGTAAAATTCGAGATAACTCAGTCTCAACATCAGCACTAAATTTTCACAATTTCCTTCAATACATGTATAATAGAAACGTAATGAAATCGGTATGAAATATACCTGTAGGCATAACATATGTACTGCATGTATGTTTTAATTTCATGTATCACAAAAGTTCATTCACCCTGTATTTATCTGAACAAAGTCCGTATACCCCGACTTTTAAAAACATACATGTACCCACTGTTGCTTTAATATTTTTGTACAAAATGCCAACAACAATTACATGCAAGAAGAGCACTTAATGGCCAAATAAGGGGCTCACGAGACAATGACACATGGTGACCTTGGCTGTCTGACCAAAACAATAAGTACTGGTATTGTGGATAATAAGATATAGTGATATTATGTATGCCTACAATAGGCCCCTATTTGTAATAATGTGTGTGCTAAAATATGTGTTCTCAACAGATATACCGTAATAGCAATTCATGGTGCATAGTATTGTGTTAATCATTTTATTAAATAAACCTACATTACACAAACATACACACACTCACAAACACACATATACACATACACACTCACAAACACACAATATACATTCTCACAAACATACACACCCAGAGTGTGTATGAACAATGGAAAATTGTGGCAATGGGTAATAACTGTAATGTAAATGTACAACGTGTGACCAGCCGGCCAGCCCCACTGACACAGTATTATGAGTATAATTTATGTTCTGTCATTTTCCCTGGAATTTAAATTAATTTAATCATAGTACCTGATCATCCTAACCCTGATGATGTGTAAAAAAATATTCTGCTACAATTTGACACTACATGTAATTCGACACATTCACTTACATGTACTGTACATGCGTTAGCCACTTTACAGTACATTATAATGGGTCTAGAAGAACCCTTATATTGCATTGTTTGTGTACAGGAATACATTTTACCAATAAAATAGTCTAATCAACATTGTGTTGATATTCCCATCCACTTGTATCTACAGGTAAAGAATACTGCACTAAACACAGTATTCTAGCATTATACTCAAGTTACAGTAGCACGTTGAATGCACTGTTTTGTGCAGACGGTGAACTTACTAATCTTTGTTTCAGCAATTCAAAGCACGTTCTCATGTCACTGAACAACTCCTGTGCATTGACATTCTGTACAGTACCGTACATCAATTCAGAATATTCAGTCATAGAAAAATACCACTACTGAGTAGTTTCCCCTGAGGCATAAATATTTCATTGAGAACGTATTTATGTATTTTTATTTTCTACTGTACATATTTCTTCTTTTCCTTAAAGGCATCGTACATAACAATGATTCAAGTTTTTACAAAATCTGAGGTACACAGTTCCCCATGCTACATGTACCAGTGTCTCTGATATAGTCTATAAATGAAGCCCTGAGAAAGTTGCAGTTCAAAACGATAATTATGTGCTTTTAGAATGTGAAAATCATTGAGCGACCATTCAAGTTTTCCCCATAGATTGTGTTGCAGAATTTTCAACAGCTGACAAATAATTCATGTGCCGATATCTCAAGAGTGACAGCATAACCGTCTAAAGTGTTCTAGGGTGTTAACTTGTCAATTCAAACACTGTTAGATATGCCAGATAGCAAAGTTTGAAAACATTTTTAAATGGGGTTTCCACAATGTTACAATGTCTTTAAAGTGATAGGCTAACATTGTGGAGCTTCAATTTAAAAAATTGTCAAACTTTGATATATCTGAGCTACATAGTAGTGTTCAAATGGACAAATAAACACCCTAGAATACAAAAGTTTGGAAAGTTACACTGCCAATGGCAAGTTATACATGAATTAACAATAAAACGAGTTTTATAAACCCAGGTGTACACACAGTTAGTCTATGGGAGGAAATGGGCAAGTGGATCTGGTCAACTGACGATTTTCACTTTTTTAAAGCACTAAATAATCATTTTGAAATACAATTTTTTCAGGGATTCATTTTTAGACCTCATCAAAGACACTGGTAGCATGGGGAATCATGCGGCTCAGATTTTTTTAACTGTGGTAAATGTTAGCCAATACCTTTAAATTTTGAGTTGGTTTACTTCCTTTCACAGCATATGCTGATTATTAACAGGAAGTGCAGCCCCAGTTGGTGTTGAACCAAGGGTTGAACGCAGCAAGTAAGCATGACCCGGATAAAGGAAATACTCATGTATACTGTACATGTCATCCTTCTGCCAATATTATGTCAAAAATTACGTTCAACTGTACATTTTTATAATTTACAATATGAATGCCAATGGTAACCCATATGCCCATGCTGTACAGTATGCTTTGCACACAAACTACAGAAATCAAAGTTTGCATGCTGCATACATGTACATGTACATGTAAACACCTTAATACATGATGTAAACTGTTAAAAACACATTTTTTTAAGTTCAACACAAATTTTCATACTTGAAAAAGACTACAGATTAGCCTACCCTGTGGTTTCACTTTCAGCATGTACATATGTAAACTATCTGAGGATCTTTGCAATCACATATTTTTTTAAAGTTCAACATAGAATTTCATAAAAAGTGATGATAGATTTGTCTAGGTAAGTTTCATTTTCAGATTCAACATAAAAATATTGAGCTATTACAATAAATATGAAAAGCCCTTCCCACAATAAGATTTTATTTTAAATTCAAATATCAATAACAAATCTAATTCAGGGTGTAGACAATGTTTGGTGCATCATTTCCCATATCTCACAAAATGGACTTCAAATGCCAGTGTCTGCACATGTTTTGTGGCAAACTCTGCTGGCCACTAAAACTGGTCTCATGACAACCCCCCCCCCCCCTTTCCACTGACAACCCCACTTTATACTAAGTTGTACATGAGCTGTTTTTAACTCTTTCAAGTTTTAATACCACTGTCAAAAGGCTCCGCAGACTGTAGGGCTTGTATGTGATCTGAGTGTGGTACAAACGAAAGGATAAACTTCTGGCAACAAAGTCCACATTCTATAATAATTGTTCAAAATAAATATGTCAGTATGCAAGGGCACTGTATACACTCCGAAAATACCACTCCCAGTACATGTAATTTGTATGACAATGAATAACAAATTACTTTCGGTCCTTGTAAAAATGTGAGGGTGTGGCATCCCAATATCAGCGTGGCTTTTCAAACTAGTAGAAACTCTGTTAACCTGTTGGAGACGATTTGATTTCACTGTAACATGCATTTCCCATAGACCATAACATGAGTTAACTCGTACTTAGTCTCCAACGGGTTAAAATGTAAATTATGGATTCCTATGGGGGATTAAGAATAGGCCTACAATATCTGGATGGTGATTGCATTGTTACATGTATCATGGTGACAATGCCATGAAAATAAAGATGGCAAAAATCAAGTGTACGGTGTATATTTGCATTTATATCAAAACATGAATTATTCATAATGTAGAAGTCTTCATTCACTGCAGCTAACAAAATTCTAAAAGGAATTGACTGAAATACCCCCAGGACTACATCCTTAGAATAGTATTGCATGATGTAATGGCAGATTTGCCAAAAATAGCAAAACATAGTGCTAGTACTTGTGGAAGCATCATTACAAAACACAACAGCTCATTCATTTGTAATCTTTTGCATTATTAATCACCCACATTACTGTAAAGTGATTATGATTGACAAAACATGTACATTATTATGCCAACCACTCATCTGACAACAGAAACAAATTGTACTGGTAGACACAAAATGAATCCCATGACAGAAAATATTGGACAGTCATACTTGAATTTCATGGTTGAAAGGGAGAATTCATCAAAACAATAGTCAACCCAGTTCCATGCACCACAAGAAACATGTATCTCACTTGACACCACGTGTATGGGGTTAGTACATGTAGGGACAGTGAATTTCCATTAAAAAAAATTGCCTTTTCCGTCTCATCAAATCTGGAATTCCATTTCAATTTGCCTGAAAAACTGGAAATTTCATTTTGCCATAGATTTTGTATATAGGCCTTCTTAGAATAACAATTCCGTTTCAACAGAACTTTATACGTGTATATATATTACATACATTGTTT
>JZLH01S0116995.1:51402-62463 GCA_001188425.1 Eucidaris tribuloides | reverse complement strand
AAAACTAAACTTGGGCTTTGATAACGGATTGTTATCACGATTATTTAAGGGTGTGGTATCGAAAACAGGTCTTTGCGAATTCGCCGATATGTATTCAGAAGTGAAACGCAACTCCTGTAAGATAGGAACTGTTGACTATAGGGCAAGTCCAAGCTATTTTGCGGTGGTAACGCGTGGGACATCAGAAGGAAAAATGGGCCTTTTTCCCATATGGTATGATGAAACCCCAATCCTTGGGTATATTCTAACAGGTACTAAGGATCTTTACCCACAATAGAAATAATAATTAAAATCACTCACTTTTTAATTAATTTATATTAATTTATTCATCGGTAACACGTGGGACCACAAAAATGCAGTTTTTTTTTACTTTGACTTCATTCTCAAAACTCTCTGAATTTAAAAGGCAAAATAAAATTTGGTTAGTTCCATCTTCTTTAGCATCTAACCAACATATTAAATACAAAACTTTCATGAACATACAACTTCTAGTTTGGTTGCAAGGTCAAGTTTACAAAAGCATGTATGGTAACACTTGGGACAAGTAACACGTGGGACAATTTTTCCTATGCATATTATGCATTGCATATGCATTGGATTTAGCCCAAAATTGGCAGGAATGATCCTTAAAGCGTGGGGGATTCAATGGTCCTAGAATGGTACACCTGCCCTACCCCCCCCCCCGGGGGGGACGGGGGGCGATGGACAGGGCTCTAAAGGGCCAACAGAGGTAATGTTCAAATATCTTCTTCTCTAGATACAAAATAGTTTGCTATGTCACAGTATACTGCAATTACCATGTATACTGTATGTGATAAATTAATGTTCTCATCGCAATGCCAGGTGGCCCAAATTGTGGGGGAGGGGGCAACAGGTTTGGGGCAAGGCCTATGGAATAATTCACATATGACATCATTTCTTTATGGCTCAAATAATGGATTTAGCACCAAACTTTGCGGAATTATCCTTAAAAGGAGGATATAAGGTTTAAATGATACACCTGGCCCCTTGGCAAAGGCAGGGCCCATAAAACAAATCCCATTTGTAACGAAACTTGAATTAGATACTAGACAACTCAAATTTATTTGAAGCAAGTCACATAGTAATTATGTCAAAAAGTTATTGATATCAAAAATATAGAATATTTACCTGAAATTTTCTACTGGGTTGGTATTCAGCCCATTGCTCAATAACTTCGATAGTCGTGATGTATGTAATCTAAGACTTCACATGTATAAGACGCATTGTTAAAATTTGGGTCAAAAGTTCATACACTGAGTTCAAATGTTAACTATACAAGGCAGAAGGATCAACATTTAAATGATTCATGTGTTCCGTTGGTATCTAGATATCAGGATCCCCGAACTAAAAGATACAAATGTAATAAAACTGACGTTTTTCTGTGGCACAGAGATTCGGTTTGCAGACATCAGTGATCAGCACAAGCTCACTGTAGCCTTGTCATCAGTAAGTTTAAACATATAGAGACAGAATACATTTATATTGAAGATTCTGTACGAAATGTGCATTTGTCACGTGTTAAGCCTAATACTAATAGTCAATAATGTTAATTGCATACATCTGATAAAATTTGTGCGTTATGTTTAGGGTATCCCAAGGTAATTGACTCTTGGAAAATCTCTCAAATAAATTCATGTCATTGAAATAATTAAAACAAATGTACTATAAAAATACGACGTGGGACATGAAATTTTTGAACGTCCCTCATTTGCATATATAATAGTTGATGAAATGAAATTCTTGGTAAGTAACTCCCTTATAACTATATGTAAGAGCGCATGTGTCATAAATGTTCACTAAAAATTGAAATACATTCAAATATGATTGTCTTAAATAAGCCACGTTTACATGATCATTATTTAGTGCAAATGTATCATTATATTATTACTAATGATAAAAGATTTCAACTTTTTTTTGGCTTATTATATAAATTTAATGTTTTAGCTATAAATTGATACCTAACTCAACTCATTTGCACTAAGTTGAAAGATTGGCATCTTGGAAATTTGTGAAAGCAAATAGCTTGAACTTGCCCTATAGTTGTATATTGGTAAAATTCGTTTATTTAGATTGTATTACGGACACGACCTGTGATGGGGAGTCACGAAATGTTTACTAAATAACACTTTGATTTCTACTATTATGATACAATTTGGATGATAAATACAATTAATAACCGAATGTTATCAAAATTATTCCAGGGTGTGGTGGTATACATGTATTGACTACTCGAAAACAAACTTTTGTGAATTCGCCGCATTCAAAAGTGAAACACAACTCATGTAAGATAGGTACTGTACTGTTAACTAATTGTATATTTTCAAACGCGTGCGTGAAGATTGCATTCGGGCACGACGTGTAATGGGGAGTCAAGAACTTTTATTTAATATCACTTTGATTTCTATTATGATTTGTAAAAAAAAATGTATTTTGTTCCCTTAAGCCCTGTTGCGAAAGTTCTACATGGTGGCCATTTGGTTCTGATAATGTATACCCCTAACTGTAATGAGATGACGAACACGAATGAAACAAGCACAAATTAAAGCAAATTATCAAATTACTAAACTAACCAACCAATCAATTAAATCTTATCCAATCAATCAAATTTGTCTCGCATGCCAATAACAGGGGTGCGAATCCATCGTTTCGTGTGGGGGGGGGGGGCAAAAGTGAAAAAAATGTCCCACTAATTTTCGGCGCGCGCTAAAAATCGTATTGCGAGAATTTTGCACCAAAATACGCGCCGAAAAATGACAATTTTGTATGTTTAATGAGTATTTATGCCAAGGTTTAATGGTTTTCTAATGCTTGCACAATGCTTTTTTAAACCATCACGTTTGACATTGCATAATAAATTTTTTCAAGTTGGTCAAAATATTGGCAAATCGATATGTTGCCCCCCCCCCACCCATATTTTATTGTGGGCAATAAGCACTCCCCCCCCCCCCTCGACGCCTCTGGAATAAGATTGTGGTCCACACCTCGTTCATTCCCCTTAAATTATTCATTAAGGAGTGACTGGCAACTGTACTTAACGAAGGAGAAAACCGAAACACAATCACGTAAACCATCGCCACTCATCTTTCCTTGCGATTAAACAAAATTTGATAAACTAGTGTCGAGTATATTATACCTGGAGGGACCGGATGTACACATATTGGTATAGATTTTTGATCTGACTGGAATGATTAACAATCGTCATTATAAATTGACAGATATTATAGACATATTGAAGAATGCTAACAAACACATTATCCATCAAGTCGCACTACACCACCACCCCATATTATTCGTGCCATTGGTGTCTGTTTAGTTAATCAGTTACTCTCTAAATGGAAGCGAGCTGATTAGAACTCTAAATGATATGTCTTATCACACTATCTTGTTATTCCATCCAACCACAGACAATTATCGTCGGAGATATGACTCATATTGTATTATGTTTGCATGAAACCTGTTGCAATAATACATATCCAATTGCGGTACGACAACTGTTGAGTCAGATTAAAAAAAACAATACCAATATGTGTACACTCGGTCTCTCCAGGTATACGAAATTTGACATTGTTCATCGCATTTTGTTTAATCGCAAGGAAAGATGGGTGGCTATTGATTAAAATAGTGTTTCATAATATTTTGTCCTTCATTAAATACAGTTGTCCGTTACCCCTTAATATATAACTAAAAGTCAGGAAATCTCATTTGCATCCTTCCACAGCACAGAAAATTCACTTATGTCGTTAGACTATTAATAATGTATAATACACAATGTTAATTTTTAGGCATTCAAAGAGACGCCCTGACTTAAAGCGGAATAATAAAATCGAAAACTTTAATCAAATCAATCGTATAGAAATAAATGATTGTATTTCAGGACATTTTTGAGACAATATTTTTACAATTACAATGCAAAAATAAGATGAAAAGGCAACAACTATTTGTTCCTAGCCACACAGCAAGCCAAACAGCATCCGACAAGACCACATTTCGAAAAAGGAAAAGAGTAACGGGATTTAGTAATAAACCGAAATCGTGGGGGACATTAAATATTGTGTCCCCCGTCTGTGAATTCATGGGAGGGGGGAAGGGACGGATTTCCACCCATGGCACCAACATTAATTGACTTTAAAGACTCGAAAGGCCGCTATTCACCGCACGACGCGACGGTCAGTGTCAAAGGAACTTGGATCGTTTCATCTTGCGATGTAGTTTTGTGTTTTTGTGTGTGTTTCATTCGCGTATGTAATCCCATTAGATAACTTAGATAACTGTAATGGTATGGATTATCAAAACCAGTTGTCTACAATCTATATCTTTTGCAACAGTGCTTACATTAAGCAAACAAAGGACATTTTACAAAATCATATTAGCAGAAATCAAAGTGATAGTAGATAAAATAGAGGTAAGGTATAACAAATGTCAACTTCGCTATCCACTTTTAAGGGTTCGTGAGACCCACTGCAGGCCGTACCCGTAATACAATCTTTATTTACACGTTTAAACAATATACAACTGCCGTAGTTAACAGTGCCTATCTTACATGAGTTGCGTTTCACTTTTGAATACATAGCGGCAAATTTACAAAGACTTGGTTTCAAGTAATCAAGTCATACACCGCACCCTATACAATAATTTTGATAACATTCGGTTATTAATTGTATTCATCATCCCAATTTTATCATATTAATAAAAATCAGAGTGATATCAAGTAAAAGTTCGTGACTCCCCATTACAGGTCGTGTCTGTAATGCGATCTAAATTAACGAGTTTGAACAATATACAACCATATAATCAACAGTTCCTATCTTACAGGAGTTGCGTTTCACTTCTGAATACATAGCGGCGAATTCACACAGACTTGTTTTCGAGTAATCAATACAATGTACACCACCGCACCCTGGAATAATTGTGATAACAATCGGTAATTAATCGCATTCTTCATCCAAATTTTAGGTGGGCGTGCACGTTCCCGAAGTGTATATAAAGGTGTCACAGAATTGAACGTAGCATCACTTCTTATCCAGAACATCCAGCCAGTCAGACGGAAAGAAACGGTAAGTTCATATCTTACTCGGTAGTGCTCTTTAGTACGAAGTAAACGTGGTATTATGAAGCATTGGTCTTTGGCTCAACAGCAGAGGGCCCAGTAGTAGTATATTCTCCAGCGAATTACGCCCATTGGTAATATCAACGAGCCGCCGCTGCTTGCTGTAGGCCTATTGCTAGAGACTGTACACGGTCCACGGATGACCAGAAATTGATTAATATTTTAGTGGGTACCCCTCAGCCGCCCGTCAGCCACATTTGTTACGGCATATTTGATGAAGACAGGGAGACATAATGGAAATGCAAACAGCACTGTTTGCCATTGTAGGAATTAGGAAAATTTGAAGTGCCTCGCTGATGTAGTTCTGGGAATTTAGAAGTTTCGTGTCTGTCATAATCTACGACATTACAGTCCATGATATTAAACTTATGAATTACCCCTATGGGAAGTAAAATGCAATGTTATTGTAGAATGTGGCATCTGGCCTCCTTCCATGTACCTCTCCTCCATTTTCCTATCTGATTTGAAAGTTTTGATTTACAAATTATGGGTGACTGGAAAAAATATATACCCCTGCATTTATAATTGGCAGGTTAATCATCACCGTAGTTATAATAAATTATCTAACTCTCTATATGTCAGACATACCTAAACCTGGGTTGTATGATTTGTGGAGTTAATTACCCCTCTTAAGTGTGTTATATAATTGGTTTTGTTGTTGTTATTGTGGTTGATCCAGCTGCCATGGTCACATGAAATACTGTAGAATTATTTCGATTTAAAAAGTAACGGTGTTATGACACATGGTTGTATGGGAAGGATGGATGAGCTCACGGTGTGTTAACACTGTTAAGTAACTATACTATCTTGTCTTTACGTTTTTCTTGACAGCTATACCCCATCCAACCAAAATGAAGCTCATCGTACTCGTGGTCTTATCGGTCGTGTATTGTGTATCGGCAGAGTGTCAAGACTCGACGTGGCAGGAAAATAATGGCGCGTGCTACCACGTGTCCCAAACCCACACGACTTGGGAAAATGCTCAAGCGACTTGCAGGGCGATGGGCGCCAATCTCGTCTCCATCCACAGTCTCACAGAAAGCAACTTCGTCCATCAACTGATGAGCGGACAATCCTCGGTAAGATACGGGGAGGGAAGGCCGGGAGGGAAGGGAGCATTTTGTTAGCTGGTTTGCTAGTCTACCATGGACAATCTTCCATCAGACCTGCCTAAATCTGTGGTATGCGCGAAAAATGAGAAAAGACGAAAGTTAATAGACATTTCATCTTGAATATCACAAATATTAGTTGTATTGTCAGTTATAGCAGGTGGATTTTCGACCTGACGTAGTACCATTGACTTTCTTTTAAAACTATTTTTGTGTTTATTAGTTGCTATCATGATACTCTGTGCCTTGAATTATACCAGGAGTCTTCTGCTATTTTCAACTTTTGTATTCTTTACCAGAGTGACATTTTCAGTTACACCGACATTGATGGATATAAGCACAATAATGTTATTTTATTTTATTAATGAATGAAAGGGTTAACCCTAACCCTAGTAAACATTATTTTATTTTGCAAGTACGCAATACAATCTAAACTTTATATCGTGACAAACACTGCTAGGAACAGTGGCGTAGGCAAGGGGGGCGATGGGGGCGGTCGCCCCCCCCCTAAGATTTCCCCCCCCCCCAAAAAAAAAAAACCTGATGTGAAGCTGCCACCTTCATTTCCTTTTTTTTCTTACTGTTGAAATATCTGCAGCAATATACATCAGGCGCGGATTTAGATATATATATTTTCATAAGCGTGGTAAGAAACATGTCAAAATCTTGGGCACGCTCCGCGCGCAATCTTACAGGTTCACAATTTTTCATGCAGATCTCGACGCAAAATTGAATACTAGTATGATAATATAATAATAATAATAATAATGACAATAATAATAACAATTATAATAATAATAATAATAATAATGAAACATTTTTGTATATAGCGCATAACACAAAGACAAATTGCATGCCTCTAAGCACTTTTTTAGAACAGAGATAAGCCTACAAAAGGATTGTTGTGTAAGTTTAATGTTTTTGCAGTGCCTTGCGCAGACAGTGTTTAAACAAGTCATATTCTTGTATCACAAAAGAATTTTTCTTAAGTTGTTATTTTGGGGGATGCACTGTTTGCCTTCAAATGTTTGTAGTAGCGTGGTACAAAAACTGAAAATTTTCGGCGCGCTGTGCGCGCAAAATTGCAATACAAAATTTTCAAAAAAGAATATTGTGTGTGATAAGTAGTGTTTTGTAGTATAAGGTTTCAAGAATTGTTCAGATTAATTAATTCAGATTAATTATTCAGATCAATTTGTCACTGAAGAAGCAAAATATGTAGATTTGTACAGGTGAAACTGCAATTTTTCTTTTCCTCGGAGGGGAAAACCAAATGTTTTTTTTTTCTGTGTTTGCATGGCGAATTTTTATGAACAATTATATGGTTTGGTTGTAAAAATACGATTTTTTTGGCTCGCTCGCTACGCTTGCTCGCATATTAGAATTTACATTATTTCGTCTCGGGACCATCATCAGCACAATCTACTTGGGGGCTTAACTTGCCACAAACATCATGAGTGATTGTATTGTTCTGTATTGAATAGAAAAAAATTATGTGACTAAAAAAAAAGTGAATTTTGCACTCTAAATGGCGTCAAATAGTCATGATAAAGCAGAAAGTATAGTGATTTTACCGCAGAGCTTCCACAGTACAGTCAGGATCCCGCCCGCAAGGGACCTTTGCGCAATTGCACCTGTTATGTAGGTTATATTGAGAACAATTTTTTGTGCCCCTCGTATTTGAAAATCTTGAATCCGCCCCTGAATATACTGCCTTATCTTAATAACTAGGACTGTTTTAAGTCGATAAAACATGCCAAAAACACACACCAAATCGAACGATTAATTGCATCAAAATTCCAAAAGCTCTCACCGTGGGAGGGGGGACACCCCTCCCACACCTCCCCCCCCCTCGCTCGCTCCGCTCGCTCGGGCTCGGTCGCTTCGCTCCCTCTCATATTCCGCCCCCCATAAGATCAAATCCTGGCTACGCCACTGGCTAGGAACAATGATTTGCGGTTTCCTAATTGGCCATAAACTAATGTCAAGGTCAATAGAATCTGCTAACCTTAGTGATCTAAACTTGTCATTCAAAAAGAAATGATTTTAAATTGGCTTCAAATAATATAGCTTTCTTTCCATGACTCGATCAACAGGAATACTGGATCGGACTAAATGACAAGGAGACACCATATATGTTCCAGTGGAGCGACGGTAGCAACATGGACTTTGTCAACTGGAACGCTGGAGAACCGAACGGTTTGAACGGCGAGGACTGTGTGGCTGTGGATGCCACAGGTCGTTGGAACGACATTCGCTGCGACGAAAACTTTGCTTTCGTCTGTAAAATGTCTGCTTAAGCATTGGCAAATGTTTTGACCTCTTTTTGACCCATGATGTCCGGAGCGTGACAGTAAAGTGATAGTAGATCTAAGTATGTCAGAATCTTTCGCTTCGTGCAAATACTAAAAACATAAAAAGGAAGACAGTAAAATTATTTTTTGAAAATGCCCAAAAGCAGACAAAATCCCCAAAAGTGATTGAATAAAAAGGGATGATAATCAAGGGATTGATACATTAAAGACACTATATAACTTTGTGAACTTATTTAAAAAATTGTCAAACTTTGTTATCTGATCTATCTGGTAGTGTTTGGATGGACAAATAAACACCCTAGAACACAAAACTTTAGAGAGTTATGCTGTCACTCGTAAAATATGTATACATCAAAATCGGCACACGAATTATTCTCAGCTGATAGAAAATTCTGCTACACAGCAATCTGTGAAGGAAAACGGGAGTGGTCGCTCAATGATTTTCAGTTTTTACAAGCATTTAATGATCGTTTTAAACTGCAATTTTTTCAGGACTTCATTTTTAGACCTTATCAGAGACATAGCATGGGGAATTATATAGCTCAGATTTTTTTTAAACTGGAAACAGTGTTATACGATGCCTTTAATTAAACATCTAAATCTAATCAAAACCAGTTCATACCAATTGATTTTTAATAAAAGCAGCCAATATTTATGTGGTTTTGAGTCACAAATTACTGGATAGATGAAACAATTCATAAAACAGCAAAATGGGAAATAGCCACTACTGATTTTAAAGATAAAGTTCCTTCCATATAAAAAAAAATCTTGATAAAGAAATCGCTATGTAAAGAGTAAAAATAATAATTAATTAATACGAACAGTTTATGGAAACATCACTGTAATAAGGAAATGATAATAGTCGATAATAAATCAAAGAAATAGCAGACTCTTTCGGGGAGTTTTATTGTGTACGTTGTATATGGCGTGCGTACGCCTAGACGTGTGTGTATTTTGTGCGCATTGTGTTTGTGTGTGTGTGTGTGTGTGTGTGTGTGTGTGTGTGTGTGTGTGTGTGTGTGTGTGTGTGTGTGTGTGTGTGTGTGTGTGTGTGTGTGTGTGTGTGTGTGTGTGTGTGTGGGTGGGTGGGTGGGTGTTTATGTGTGTGCGCGTGCCCGTGCGTGTGTGGTTTTGTTGGGTTTGTGTGTATACAATAATGTTATATGCAATGTGCAGGGATACAGCAAAATTTAAACATACATTCGTCCGTTTTGATAATATACAATACCTCTTTACAACATTAGCAGACCTCCTGCCTAACACTCTTGAATTACAGGCTTAGCGTGGTGCCCGGGGGAGGAGGGCACTGTCATTACAAGGTGTACACCATGCGCGTGTATGGACTTTCAAAATAGTAATCAATTCTGAAAAGATACCCTTTAAAAGTAAACCTTCTATTAAAAGTATACCCCCTTTTTCTGACTTTGGCGATTATGGTACGCTTTTCATTGTACGCGCGTACATCACTTACAGTGAAAAAACAACAAAAACCATTTTTACGCGGTTTTTTTTACACGCGCATGGTGTACACCTTGTAATGACAGACCCCCCCCCCCGGAAACGGCGGTTACATAGCCTATGTACGGACGTCGATCCATTTTGCGGATGAGGCGGTGCGCAAAAGTAAGAAAAGTATAGAGAATCTTGCGCGCGAAGCGCACCGAATAATTTCAAATTGTGTAGGCCAATGTTTAGTAGGCCTATTAAGTTTGATCTGGATCTGGTACTCTGAACAGCTCCACCGGAGCATCACTCGGAACGAGACTGTAAAGTCAGCGTTGCTCATACCAATTGTAAATGCTTGTGTAGAATGCTCGAGAATTTGTTCATATCTTGAATTGATGTTATATGTTCCGGTAGAGAGTTCCATGTCCTTGCCGTTTTTGGGAAGAAGAAATATAGGTGTGGTTGTGAATTTGAGAGAGGAATAGCGAACTGATTTAGTCAGTGGTACCTCTGGTTACCATACGTGCACGAGATGATGGAGCTGTTTGCATTTAGATGAAATCTTGGATCTAACTAACTTTTGACATGTATTTTTTTACTTACAATTTGGTAGGTTTTTTTAATCACATTTAAAACCCATTGGGTTTACTCATTCTCAAAATGTGATATTATTCATATGCGAATTTTATTTTGTAATCTTAGTAAGTGATTTTTATGTTATTTAGTTATGTTTACTCTTCTTATGTCACATTGCCATGTATACTAAGTTTGTTTGTTAGCTTTTTCTAACACGGGGATTGCAATTTTAACACTACTTATATCAAAACTTGTTTTTGCTAAATAGTTTTACCAACATCCATCAGGGTTGTTGGACCTCCTTGCATGGTAATCTTGTGGATGTCTGCAAGTGTTTGTCTTTACTTGTCTCGTGTGTGTGTGTGTGTGTGTGTGTGTGTGTGTGTATGTGTGTGCGTATGTGTGCTTTGTATGTATGTGTGTGTGGGGTGTTTGTGTGTGGGTGTTGTGTATGTGAGTATGTGTGCGTGTGTGTGTGTGTGTGTGT
>JZLH01S0116995.1:1106-23969 GCA_001188425.1 Eucidaris tribuloides | reverse complement strand
GGCAAGTGAATGGCTACAAACACATCTCATTCTAAAGTGCCACAGAAGTTCCCCAAAACTTTGTCATCATATTTTCATACCTTCAAAGTTGCATTAAATTTTATGTACAATGTAGACTTGGCTGGAAGTTCTTATCTTATGTGGAATAACCGTGCAAAGTCAGTCAAGAAAATTGGTAGACAGAATTGTTCCACATACATGTATTGTAAGCACAAGATTAGAATTTTTAAATTAATTCATGTTAAATCAAATCTGTTGACTGGATAAAGTCATCATAAAATTAGCAAACATTTTCATGGGAGGTTTTACGTTCTGTGACACCACACCCACTTTAAGTACAAGTAGAAAATTGAAACAGCACCTTAAGCGTTTGAGTTGGAAAGAGAATGAAAGTTAAAGTCTTGTGTTATTAATTTAATGAGATAAGATACAGCTACCCCAAATAAATATTTGCTAAAACATAAAAAAGCAGAAGTGCAAGTTATACTCTAACACTAAAAAATGTCTAATAGACTAGGAAGGAAAATAAATAAAATGTCGTATCAAAATCAGATGCACCCTGGATTTCAACATAAGGCCACAAAATGGTGTTAATATAAAAAACAAACAAATTAACACAAAAACATATACGAGTAACAAAGTCATAACACAAACACTGGCGAGATAAAATGATACAATTAGTTTGAGTTTTGCAAGTAGATATAAATGTAAACAATGGCAAATCTTAGATTTTCATGTAAATTCTGGAGTTAACTCTGTGGGTTCACAGTAAAGGGTACCTATATTATGAGGCTACAAAACCCTGGTACACCATAGTCTGACTGCCAGACGTACTGAATGCACCAGTGAAATAACAGGCAGAGTCTGGAATTCAGACTAGTTACACCATGGTTATGCCACACTGCTCGATCGTTTCTTTTTATAATTCAAGAATATGACATCTTTCCTGGTATGCTTTTTTCAAGATTTGAATTCTATCAGCATACCACCATCAGTGGATTTAGTTAAATGCTGCAGTTCGATGTTGGAAATTATTATTGCACAGACATAAAAGTGGGTAATAACTGATGATACATTTCACTGACTGTGGTACGGCTACCATACACAATTTCAAAAGGGCAAATTCACTGTAACACGCCTGCATTAAAGGTTAGTGACATGATTAGGAACACTTGAACAAAATGCCTCAAGAATCAAATGAGTTGAAATATATACCAACTATACACTAGCAGGTGTGGATCTCCCACCTGGGAGGATTTGTCTGTAATTTGTTTACTTAAGGAGAATCAGGCATAAACATACGAGTATCTTAATTTTACCTGGGGACGATAAAAATAAGCCCCATAAAGAACCACACAGCAGGTTTCCGTGCTTTGAGTGATATTGAAATTGTTTATTTTAGAATGAGTCAATGTTTGACTACAAGATTTTCACAGGAGAATCCTTGCATAGTTTACTTGATTCTAGAATAGTTTCAGCCCAAATTGAGGACTACCCCCAATCATGTCATTTACCTTTAAAAATTGTTCAAAAGAGAGGTTTAAGAATATTTCTTTACATACAAATATGCAATAGTTTATTGCTAACTGACCCCTCTCTATCAAATAAAAAAAACAGTCTTTAAGCTAGTAAAATTCATTCACCTTATTTATAAAACATACATTAAAGCCAGCTAATTCCATATTGTATTTTCTCTTTTAGTTTTAACATTTAAGTACAGAAACACTTAAACATCAACAAACAATTAACTATCTACCATTAATTATTAATTATTGCTAGCAAAACAAGTTCCATCTATTCCCATTCTGGAAGTGCATGGTAAGGCATTTCACAGCAACGTTTGTGCATGAGACGTGAATAATTTAACTAAAAAGAAGTGGTAATAATGGTGTAAAGGGTGTATGTGGACAACCAGACTTGTAGCAAGTGTTTGGTATTTAGACGTTGCATTTTCAATTATGTATACATTCGGTTTGTTTTGAACAAATTTAAGCAGTGCCCTTTGTCAAACTATATGAGGAGTCATTGTAAAATGCGAATTATCAATATGATCTCAACTTGAAAGAAATCATTTTCTTCCTCCGACTTATTTGCATAGTAATAATATTTGAAAGCCTGCTTACATATTCAAAACCAGTCCCGAGTATACTCGGGCTGAGGCCTAGGGGGAACTGTACGTTACAGCAAAATCTAATGATCTTTTTAATAATAGGTTAATGTGCAGGTGATTTTCAGGTTTGCAGAAAATCAAAAGCGTCATAAATATTACTGCTTTGCCTGTGGCCACTTAAATACATTTTTTTCTAAACAAAGTAACATGGACAATTTGTTGTATTTGGCAATGAAATTTATTTGTGACCCGCTACAGCGACGACCATACAAAGCCACAAAGTGTAAAGACACAAATGATGGAAAAGTAGGTAATTCGCATATTACATACAGTATCGCTTGAGAATAATTTTCCAGTGGGAATATTCTCGAATATTCCGGAATATTCCCACTCAAAAGATTCCTTCGCATTTGCTGACAGAGTTCTACACCTTATGCTTGTCTGAATGCATGATTGGCTTTTGCAATGTATGAACATATATATTTACTTGATGTGAGACTGTGATTGAAAAGGAATTGATTTATTTTATTTTTTGAAATTTGGCCCAATTCCATTTTATTCTGGAATATTCCAGAATATTTCAGAACATTCCGGAATATTCCAGAACAGGTGGAAAATTATTCTCACGGTACTGTATAATCTTCAGATATGTTCAAATATTTCGTGTTAGAAATTTCAACTATCTGATGCCAAATTTCAACGCTCACCAGATTCTTATTTGTATTGCTTGACTGTTTTGTAGCACTAGAGATTGTGACTTTATAAGAGTATTGTTATGACAGGCCACATTTACTATACATCTCAGTAAAGTGAAGACCATAGAAGATGCTGATTCATCAAATTCAAAGCTCATTACACAATTTGACGTATCAATATTGTCTTCAACCATTAGTCAAGAAAACAAGCAACATTGATGAAATCAATTAGGAGGCCTTGTAGCCAACTGTCAAACCATTTGTTTTTACAAACTGACAAGAAATGTCACTCTTCATTTTCAATTTTAGAATTTCAACTTGTTTTAAATACATGTATATTCAAATTTTGCAATACCATTATCAAGTTCAGATAGTACACATACTAATTAAGTAAAATTGTTACGCCCCTTATTTCTGTCTGATGATTACCCCCAGAATTGACTCGCATTATTACAGTATATTGTTACCTATTACCAATGGGTTAGTGTGACAAGTTACAATTCATTGTCACAATCTAATTACTATGTTAAAATTTCATATACCAATGCTGATTAGTGATGCAAATGTATAAATTGTGTATGATCTCAATGTAATACTGCAAGACCTACCATTCATTTAGTATGGCCTATTCTGTACAGACATTAAGAAGACAGACAGAAAACAGACACATCCACATCACGTCATACCACATACTACATGTACTACAAATATTAAATCCCTATAATTATTAATATAAACATTGTTTACTTTTTCTTGGATAGGTAAATGCTTATAAATATTCATTGCAACTGCTCTCTATCGCACCACATGCAAATTGAAATAAATGCCCCTTAAAGACTAACTACTACCCATATGTTTGAAAATGCTTTGTGCAAAATGCCATGTCAGGTGACCACATCAGGTGACCGCATCACATGACAATGTCACACGACTATATCACATATTTGAGGGACCTGATGACATTGTAATTCATGACAAATATGTTATACATGCAAAAGAAATAAATACATTCTTAGGTAAACAATGAGGATGTCAGTATCTGCTATAGTGTCTGGATATTTTGAAATGCCAACAAATTGTCTGGAAATATATGTTTGGATAAAATATATAAATATATATTTATATGTTTGGATGGAAAATATAAATACATACATGTATTTGTACGTTTGGATGAAACATAAATATATATTTATATGTTTGGATGAAACATACAAATATATTTATAAGTTTGGATGAAACATACAAATATATATCTATACATTTGGATGAAACACATAAATATATATTTATATGTTTACATGAAACATATAAATATATATTCATATATTTGGATGAAACATAAATATATATATTTATATGTTTGGATGAAATATAAAGAAATCACTAATCTAGCAAGGGGCAAAGTTAAACAATAATTACCACACGTTTGTGGTTCATCTCTGTATTATCACATAGTCACTATATCTCAAATTGCTTGATCTTTTTATTCATTTTTTTAATGACTCCGAAAACCTGAAACCTTCTGATATTAGTGCTTATTTTTGTTATTGTTGTCTGTTTTAAAGCATAAACATAAAACGGTTGGATTTGTTGTTTTACTGACATGAGACTTCCAAACAGTTTTGCTTTGTTTGTTTTTTTCAGATGAAAGAAATTACATGGAAAGTACTCTGTAGGTTTTCTGTAAGTTTACCATACATATATTCACTGTTTCATATATATTCATATATTCATATATTCACTGTTTTATGATTTGCTCTGCTTATGATGATTTAAGATCACAACTATTCAGTATTGTATCAGGTTCAGATCCCACATTTCTTCAGTTGCATGTTTACCAACAATTCCTATATTTAATGTCGTCAGAATCACTGTGCTGTCCAATAGCCAGTTTTGCAAACCATATTTTAACATGTCGTAACAAGTTACTATATTTGAAAAACGAATGACAATTTTATCCTTTTCCTAGCCACCATATTTTGTTATTAGGTTCATTATTTACTATTATTATTGTGTATTATATGATATGTTTTTAATTTTGTATTACTTGGTAAGTTTGTATGTACGATGTATCACTCATAGGCCTTTTACGGGTGTGACTTTTAATAAAGAAATAAACTAAACTAAACTAAACTAAACTATATTAAAAAACTGACAAGTTTCATTTCTTCAAAACTATAATCCTATCAAAATATGTTTGTAATTGCAATAATATTATTATGCTGTAGTTAAAACCTACTTAAGAATCAGACAATAAATTACTTTAACCCTTTGGGGATGACGGGCTTGTACAGAAGCCCAGTACTTGACACATTCACAGGCGACTGGCTTCAACAGAACCCCAGAAAATATTGTAACCTTTACATCAAAAGTAAGCTAATGTTGCCTAGAAATGACTCCGCACCATTGCATACACATTATGACCTGAATAGATGAAGAAAATCATTTCTGGATGTGAGATGTACTGGGCTTCTGTACAAGCCTGTCGTCCCCAAAGTCTACAACTACAAACAAGTGTTTAAAAAACATGGCAACAAGCTCTCTTGGCTATGAGCAATATGGGGTCACTATGTTTGACCAAAAACAAAAATGGCACTGTCTTAGACAAATGTCGTGGACATATTTTATCCAAAAAAAATAAAAATCTGGCAATTTATGTTTACTCTCTTGGCAGTGGGCAATAATGGGGTCACAATTTTTGACAACAAAAATGGCACAGTTTTAAGCAAATGTTGTAGATGTATTGTATATTATTAATCAGGTTGGCAATTTTAAGTTTTCCTGAAGGCAATGGGCAAATACAGGGTCGCTATTCTAGATAACAAAAATAGCTTGGTCTCAGGCAAAAGTCATGGACATTTTCACACTTATACATGTATCTGCACAGAATCCGCATAAATAGGTGTATTGTTAATTATAATTTCAGTACTATTTGTCTGCGAGACTAGCAGGGCGCAGAAGACATACATGTTAACTACTTCATTAATAGCCTTACACCTTACCAAAATACTTTTGTTTCTATTTGCCCATAATGGTAACATACTTATATGCAGCGACTACTCGGCAAGTTATGCGTGGCATTTTATACATATAGGCAAAAAAAATTACATAGTTAATAAATAATAACAATATAGTAATAACCAGTAATAAAATCCCGATTGCTCATGTTTACACACATCATCACAATTATAATGTATATAGTACTTCACAGTTACACAAACCAAAAACATAAAGAGTGGTATCAAAACTCCCCTTGTTTTAACTAATGACTTATGCTTAGTTCAAGGATTACTTGAAATATTAATTCATTTCAGATGCACAAATACACATTTGTTCATCAAAAGATTTCCCGTTTTTCTACCTTCCATACTCTTCATTTCCATTTTAAAAGGTCGACCAAAAGAATTGCCCTGCTTACCATAATTTTTCACACACCATATTCCGGGTCACTCAAGTACAATTAATATGGTTATTGTGCAATTTTATTCTGCACTATTTTCTGGTTCCTTTTGTTAATCATTTTTCTGTGATTGCCTGTTTTCCCCATACATGTTGGGGTTCCTAAGTACATAACATGTAGGTGAGGTCATTTGATTTTATGCATCTAAAGAACTAACCTGTTTATGAGGCGCTATAAAATTGCGGAGTTATTTTTATCATTATTCCCCAAAAAACGTTGTGGAGTTCCTTTGGCAAATATTTGCTCCTCAGCTTGCCCGATTTCAATTCCCCACAAGTCTTGGGGTCACTTTGGTACATGTTCCTATGGTTACAAGATTTCTTTCTCCACCACATCTTGGGTTTATTTGGCATGCCAGAATACATGGAAGCCTAATCTGTTTCCTGTATGTTTCTTGCATTCACTTTGGCATACTACAAGTATGATGTGAAATAGTAATGTTAACATATGGGCCCTATTTCATAAAAGTTAACATCATATCAACTTACTCTTCTACTGCAATTGTTTGAAGAACAAAAATCCAAGGCTCTGATTGGCTGTGAAGCACTGTTGCCATGGTAGTTGCCAGTAGAATAGCAAGTTGACATGATATCAACTTTTATGACATAGGACCCTGGTCTACAAAACAAATTAATTCAGAAGGAGTTTGGATAAGTGAAATAAATACATCTATCAGAAACGGTGTGTAACAGACATTTGATTTGGATTGAGTTTTGGTATCTGCTATCATAAAATATTTATCTCCATCTTGTAATACTATTCATTTTCATTAGCTTTGGATTTCTTAGAACTATGATGTCAATATCATATGGGGGAAATCCCCAACACTGATAGGCAGACAGATCTATCTCCACTAAAACTTTACTAGATATTTTTAGAATCTGAACATTCAGAGTCATAAATACATAGTTCTACAAAGAATGTGCACAATTATATACATTCAAGGTAAAACTGATTGGCTTGTACTCTATATCCCAGAGGTATTGTTTCCTAAATTTTCCCTTACTACAGTTCCAGCACATCGCTGATGATGACTGGATATTCATTGACTGCTAGCTGGTAACTATCATTATGAGACACTTCTTGAGGATGATCTAATTCAAAACTGGTGTCCTCTTTTGATGAATCCAAAGCTGGTACATCCGGCCTTCCCTCATCCTCCCCTCTCCCTTCCCCTTCCTCTTCCTCCTTCTCCTCCTCCGTGACTTTGGACAAAAATTCAGTATCTGGAATGGAAGACAATAAATTCGTTGCCATAGCACCATCAGATGTTATCCTCCCCTCAACATCCTCCACAATACGCTCTGTTGCCATGGTAACTGGATGATGATGTGGGACAGCATCTTGTGTTGCCATGGCGACAGGAGTTGTCTCCTCTGTAAGTGTCTGTGTGCCTTGAGTGGAATTGCGGAGTGGATTTTTGGATGCGTTTTCGCCACCAGCTAGGATGTGCGTCATGATGTCGGGCGAAGTAAGAGAAAATCTTTCCGGTGACGCGTACAACTTTTTCTTAGCACCGGGCTGTCTAGGTCTTCGTAATCTCACCACGACAACCTCTTCATTGTCGTTTTTGGGTGGATCTGAATGGCGATCGAGTACTGCTCCCGCAGATAACCTTTTGTGCTTTTCAACCCCATCAACCGTTATAATAGGAGCACCGCTGTCAAAACTGACTGACTTCACCACCTCCCCGGCGCTATGTCTCTGCTTTGGTCGTCTCAACCGGGCATTGTTACAGTTACTGTTCAAAGTGGCAAGAGGCGCCATACCATGGCGCGAACCTGATAACCTTTGACCTCCGTACACACCATCAAATTTGCATACATCATCGCTGGGATCAAACTCAGGGGTCAAAGGTCGATTGTTATACTTCTCCATGATTTGGTCATATTCGGAAAGTACAGTGTCGAGACTCAGTCTCGTGTCGAGAGCTGCAAAATCGTCATCAAACGGCTCAGAGTCCCTGCTTATTGATCGGTGATGGGGTATGTGGATGGATTTCGGGCGTGGCGCGGTGGTGCCTAGCAACGCTTCATCAATATTGGAGAACATGTCAAGATTCATTGATCTCCGCTGAGCAGCTGCCGGCGTGCGGATGAAACCGGCAACGTCACCCCCAGCGGTTTGAAGATTGACGTCGTATCGTCTAATCTCCTCTCCCGTGTCCATATCGTCGCTCGTGTCGTGCGGCGATGTTTGCGTCCGTACCGTCACCATGACAGGTCGATCCATCACGTCATCCACACCAGCATCGGGACTGGCATCGACAATGCAAAAATCGTCCGTCTCCGTGCTCGACTCTCTTTTTAACTTCGCTTTACCTTTGATGGACATCACGCGCGAGATTTTATCCAAGACGGATTCGGACTGATCGGGGCTGTCACCACCATATCCCCCCTCCCTCATTTCAACATCCTTGTACTCCGGGGTGTAGGTCTGAGACAGTGGCATGGATAGCGAGGCACGGAGCCTCTGTCGCTGCGGCATGGAAATCGGCTGCATGCGAGGATGTTCGTATCTCTGTTCATAGGACGTCACGGTGGTGGGTGAAGGGGGCGGGGATTCCCCATGGTAATGGTGGGGGGATTCCCCAAGATAGCGGTGGGGGGTTTCCCCCTGGTAGTGGTGGGCATTCTCCTCGTAAAGCATACCATCTTCACCACTCCGCGTATGCCAGTCACTGTCTGTGCTTATCTGACGATGAACAGCTTGTTGCTGTTGCACATGAGGTGATTTGACAGATGCCGCATCGGATTCCATGCTGCTCAAGCTTTGGTCAATCCAGAGCGGACTGTTCGTTCCGCTATAACGCCGCTTCCCCAATTCACACCTGGCTCCACTCTCCTCCTCGATAAATATCTCGTCGCGCGACAAGGAGTCCTCATCGTGCCGCGACATCAGCATCTCCTTGGTTGCTGCGGCAACGATGTCAGCATCAATCTCGAAGAAAGAATCTGATGAGGAACGTCGAAGTGTGTTCTCCATGCAGGCCACTGAGCTGCGACGGAGGTGACCTGGTAACTTCGTCGGATCTGAAAGAGACAAATGGCCTTTGTTTTAATGACCTTATTGATATTTTTGAAGAAACCAACATGGACCTGTACTTAAAATTTGTCTCATGTTGATTAAAACAACTACAATTATGTGAAAAGCAAATTCAAATGAAGCAAAATAAGATGGCATACTTATATTCCACATTGGAAAGATAATTACTGAACATGAAAACTTGAATCAATTGAGTTTTCCATATAAAAGCCTACCAAATGAAAGGAATGTGCCAAAACTTTCATCTCCAATTTAATGGTTATTCATTTTCACTTTTTAAAAGCACTTTATGATCATTTTGAATTACAATTCTTTTCAGGGCTTCATTTCTAAGCCTTATCAGAGACACTAGTAACATGACAGAACAAGTACCTCAGGTTTTTACACTTGAAAAAAGTATTAATTATCAGGGATGTAGTCGAGACCGGCCTCGAGACCGGATTTTGCCAGCCTTCGCTTTGGCCTCGGACCGAGTCACGTGTACAAAGTCTATGGGAACAATATTTTTCCAGAGGCCTTATGTCTCGGAACGGCCGGCCTCGACACATCTCTGTTAATTAGTAATAATAATAATTAAATAGGATACTGTTGCTTCAACTTACCATAAAGGTTGCCCATCTTGTTCTGCTTGTGGATGTCGGTTCCTGATTCTGACGACGACAGAGACTCTGCGCTCTTGACGGACCTCAGACTCGCCCTGTGAGCTTTGTACCCAAAGTGCTTCTGGGTCGGGGCCACTCGTAACGTGGAAGGGTCATGTGACATCTTCCGCTTGACCTCCTTTCCGGCTGTTGATCTCGTGAAGAACGCCCTCCAGCCCGGTGATTTCTTGGCTTTGGCAGTAGTTGAGAGACGTTTACGGCTAAAGAACAGAATAAAGACAAAGATTCAAGATGATTTATTGTCATGTTCATGTCATTTAGTGATTTACAGAAGGTACAAAGCCGTAAAAGAACAAAAAATAATCTTTGAGCCAAATAAGTCAAATTATGCCTTTATAATTAAATTGTGTGAAAATACCAAAGTGAATATTAGTACCACACGAGGCTTTTACAGCCACAAACCCACGATCAATTTCCGTCACTTCCCGTGACTTTGGCAGGCTTTTATCAAGTTTCTAAGACATTTAATGACATTTAAGAAGAATTGAATTTTTCTGTGACTTTTCAGGTTTAGTCATAACCATCGGAACCCTGTACTGCCCTACTTTTGCAAAAGGATGCAAGTAACAAACATGTTATTTCTCATGAATGGGTAATTAGTGTCTGTCATATACATTGGCATCAGTTTTGACTTAAAGACACTATACAACATTGTGGAAGACCCATTTAAAAAATGTCAAACTTTGCTATCTGACATATCTGACAACGTTTGAATGGACAAATAAACACCCTAAACACACAAGTTCAGACTGTTATGGTGTCACTTGTAAAAATATGTACATATAAAAATTGGCACATGAATTACTCTCAGCCAATAACAATCCTGCAACACAGCAGTCTATGGGGAAAACCTGGAATGGTCTCTCAATGATTTCTACTTTTTTTAAAGCACTTAATGATCATTTTGAACTGTAATTTTTTCATTGCTTCATTTTTAGACCTTATCAACGACACTAGTAGCATAAGAAATCATGTAGCTCTCATTTTTTTAAATGGAAATATTGTTAAATGATGCCTTTAAATATCAATCGAATGATTCTCCTTCAAATTTCGCTTGACGGTGCAACAAGCTTATGAAGTGTCAAAAACACCAATAATTCAAATTTGAGTGAATTGTCTGTTATTTCCTTTTACAGGGAAACCCCGTTATAACAAGGTTGTCGGGACCGCCAATTTTACCTCGTTGTAACCGGTACCTTGTTGTAAACGTACACCAAATGTATCACACAAAATATAGCATGTATGGGACTAGGCATTAAACCCATCTGTTTACTGCTTCTCCTACTTGTTCTGCACCAGAACTATGAACAGAAAGCTATTTTTTTTCATTTATATACTCATCCAAAGTAATAAAGAAAACTAGATCTCGAAATAAAGTAGCAACCTCCACGCTCGTAACTTGCGTTGAATACTGTGTACGGGAGGCAGGCTTTGTGTGTGTGGCAGGTAAATGCATGTACTGTGCAGTTGTGTGTATTACACACATGCACACACACTTAACTGCAGAATGAGTCAGGGACTTCATGTACTGTGCATGGCACTGCGTGTCAGGCTAAAGTGCGATGCACTCTCGCCGCTCTGAAACGATTGAGCAATTTTTGCGTTGCCAAAATGTAGAATTTGGTCAGCGCACGATGCGACTTCCATTTCCTCATTTTAACCGGTTGAGTTTCTTATGTTTTTCTTTGTTAATGGGTTGAGAAAAATACCTCGTTAAAAGCGGAATCTCGCAATAACCGAGCTCGCTATAAACGGCTCTTCTTTCCATTGAACAACACGTAAATGAAAACGGGACCGAGACAATCACCTCATTAAAAGCGGTACCTCGCTATATCGGGGTTTCCCTGTACCTTAGTAGGGCAGTATAATGAATTTGTCCTTTTTTTACCCCATCCCCCCTCCCCCACCCACCTCCTGAAATAGAACAACAGTCACACTACCTGTACCTGTCCGCCGGTAGGTCTATCACCGTATGGTACTGCTTGGGCAGCGCGGCCGGTCCTCCTCCCACCTCGATGTACTTGGGCTTCTCCTTCTCCTCGTCCGTGACTTGTGAGGCTGATCGTGCCCGGGCCTCCTCCAGTGACAGCAGCTTGGTGGGAGTGGACAGGATGAGGGACTTGGGACGCTGCATCTCTTGGCCAACACCTTTGGAGTGGAAGTTTGTGATTGGATGGGGAAAAAACAGGTTATTTTAAACCAAAGGCATGTATTTTACAGGACAGTCACATGATTGAGAGAAGTAAAAAATGCCTCAAGAACCAAATGAGTTGAAACATATACCAATATATACACTGGCTAAAGAGTGATTTGTATCGCCATTTGTTTACATGAGGAGAAACAGGCATTAATTTACCAGTATTGAATTAATCTCAGGCCCTGAAAGAAAGTGATTCCATAGGAAGCTACAAAACTAATTTCACAGTTACAACTTAATTGAACAACAAAGAGGAAATGTATGATTAGGATATTTTCACAGCAGAATCAAGGAACAGTAAACTTGATTCTGGTATCGTTGTGACCTAAATTGAGGACTACGTCTAATCTTGCCATTTCCCTTCAAGGCCCAAGTTTGGTTTTACACAACCTCTTCATCAATCTTTCAAAAGTAAGGTATTCAATGACAAACTTCAGAAAACAACATCAAACCTATGGACAATTGTTTAAAGTAACAAGTATTGTGATTTTTAACTGAGAGCAGATATCACTATGTATAACATCTGACACCATAAATCATATTTTATATCACATCTCAGAAAATATTCGGGATATTGTAGTGAAATTTTGTGATTGTGTTAACAGCACAAACAAATTTAGTCACAATCAGGTAAATGGTATCTACGATCTTTAGGAAGATTCTTTAATGAAGTACAAACATTAGTCAGCCTTACCTGGTACATCGGGAAATAGTTTGTCATTAAAGATGAGATCACAGTGCTTAACAAGATACTCCACAACTGTAGCTTGAACCTTGATTTCCATGAAGGCAGCACATGACCCCATTTCAATATCTTTGGACCTGTGAAATATGGGCAATATGAATTGGAGAATTGATTACCACCACATAATCCCACCTCAACATCTTCAGACCTGTGCAATATAAGTGGACAATTAGTTATGCGATCAGCAGCATTTCATAGAAAGAAAATTCCCTGACTTTTCCCTGATAGAAGTTAGAAATTCAATGATTATCATTTTGACCTTTCTCATCTTATGTCCATGGTATGAACATGAAGCAATAAAGTTGGACCACTGGTCATGAAGTTGGACCACTGGACAGTTGAAATTCCCTGATCTTTCCCTGATTTGAGGGACTTTTCTCAAATACCCTATTTTTTTCCCTGATAGAAGTTAGACATTCCAGGATCATCATCTTGATCTAATGTTTGCTCCACCTATCCCTTTTTTCACCTCTTGTCCAAGGTATGGACACAAAGCAATAAAGTCACACCCCTGGACGAGAAAAATGCCCTCTGATCTTTCCCTGCTTTGAGGGACTCAAATTCCCTGACTTTCCCCTGACTGGACCTAGGGGAAGGCATTTTCCAGGTAGACTGGGAATCAGGGCTGCCACTCAAAATTTTACTTTTCCCCTACGGCGCATACATATTTTCCCCTACAGACACCACTTTTCCCCTAAGCCTAATAACTCAATTTTTCCCCTATGAACCTCTGTTTTCCCCTACAAAAATCCACTTTTCCCCTACGAGGGTACGTTTTCCCCAACAAAATAACCTTAGAAAATGCAATATTTTTATCTTGATTTCTTCGTTGGAGATGGACAAAACGGACGAATATTTAAGAAATTTCTCTGAAATCCTTCGGGGATTTAAGAATATTTCTAAAAATTGTCAAAACCCCTTAAATCCCCTACAAATCATCAAACCCCCTACTTTTCCCCTACGCAAGGCCATTTTCCCCGTAGGTATCCCCTACAACCTACGGTGGGCTAAAATGCCCTACGGTAGGGGGTTTCCCCTACGACTGGCAGCCTTGCTGGGAATCCTGTTTACACTGAATACCAAGAGAGGTGAGAACCCCTCATCTTTCTTATTCCAACAGTCTCACCTGAGTAGATTGGGAGCCCACACGATGGCCAGATTCTTGATGTTCATCCCCGTCTCGTGAGAGAATGACGACATGTGTGACAGGTGTCGTATCAAGAACTGTAAGGTGCGGTAGTGGGGAGGGGGCAGCTGCTGAACCGTGTCGTGCATCTTGACCAGACGATTCTCATCATCTGACATGGCCGCCTCCTGGAGAGAGACATCATTATTATCATTACAATCATCATTATCCTCAATATCATAATCACATACCTGCCAACCAGTATGATTTTTCCAGGGCAGTTCTGTCCTTATTACAGTTACTAGGCGGTACCTTCAACAACAAAATCGTTGATTGTGATAAGAATAGAACGTGAATGACCAAAATAAATGAAACCAAATGGCTTGGTTACTACAGTGATTTTAATACAGTGCCCAAATTGTAATGGAAATGACGTCTTTACATTCACTGGTGAGTGACGTAACAAAAGGTATGTTTTATTCTTTTTTTTTCTCATAAGAAAACCTTTGTTTAGCTGTTTCAAATATTTTTCTCATTCGAACTCTAATTACATTTTTTTCATTATGTAACCTTTTTATTGTTTACCGTACCGACTAATAACTGTAATAAGACCAGAACTGCCCTGGAAATATCGTACCGGTTGGCGGGTATGGAATCATCATATCATCAACATCATTGTTATCACCATCATTATTATCACTACAGTCATTTCCATTATCATTATCATCATCATAACCATCATGATCATCATCACCATCCTAATCATTATTATCACCCTCATCATCATCATAATCATCAATATCATCATCATTACTCCCATCATTACCATTATCATAACCATCATTACACCATCACCATCCTAATCATCATCAGCCAAAAAATATTCCTCTCATCATTATCACAATCATTATCATTGTCATCTGAATCATCAATACCACCATCATCATCATTACAACCATTATTACCACGATCACCATCATTAGCATAATCATCATCAACAGAACCATCATTACCACCATCACCATCATCAGCCTCATCATTGCCATAACCATCATTATTACCATCATCATTACCATCATCATCAAAATCATCATCATCATTACCACCATTAGCATCATTATTATCAGTAAAGTCTGCTAGTAGTAGATGAAATAATGAGTCACTCCCTTACTGAACAGAAAGCAAGTCCAGATTTTCATTCATACTTTCTTCAATCTCATTTAACCCCTTGGGCTCGAGGCTATATGGCACTGTTGTTCATTGAGAGATGACGCGATTTGCATGTGGTTGGATTTGAAGGGAATATAAACCCATCTTATCTTATCAAAATCATTTACAGAATATTTATTTTCTCACTCTAGAGTGGTCAAAAATGTGTAATTTTTGGGACAGATGCATGGAGCAATAAAACTCTACCGCTTATCCAGTGTTTGACCAAAATTTTTGTTATATTGTCTGGGCTTCCGTAGAAGCCCGTCGTCTCTGAGTGTGCAGTGTATTGGGCTTCTGTACAAGCCCGTCGTCCCCAAGGGGTTAACATCCCACAGATATTCAAATCTTACGTGCATAATTTTTGGGACAGATGCATGGAGCAATAAAACTCTACCGCTTATCCAGTGTTTGACCAAAATTTTTGTTATATTGTCTGGGCTTCCGTAGAAGCCCGTCGTCTCTGAGTGTGCAGTGTACTGGGATTCTGTACAAGCCCGTCGTCCCCAAGGGGTTAACATCCCACGGATATTCAAATCTTACATGCACAAAAATAGGTTACAATCTTTCATTACTCACGGAGATAACCAAAATTGTTTGTCATATTGTGAGAATTAGTAATTCAGCTGCTCTGTCAAAATCACGATATGCACACAATATACTTACTAAAACACCAAAAATAAAGAGTTATTTTTATAAGGCATTATGCCAAGCCCCACATATTTCCCTGAGTCGGTTACTCACCTCAAACTTTTGGTAGAGTTGGTATGTCAGAAGCGGGTTGGGTAGTTCCCTGAAGTAGAGCTTACAGACGGATGACACACAATGGATGTCTTTCTTGTATTCATCTAGACTAGGAATGTCGTCGCTATCAAACTGGTCTCGTAGATACTGGACATTGGAGGCCACACCCGACAACCGATAGATGCCGTCACATATACCATACTGCTCGATAAACTCGGCACAGGACTTGACAATAAGTGGAACTGTAAAAGACAAAATGTATAGAATAGAGATTATTGATATTGAAGTAAAATAAAGATTTTTTTTTAATGTCTGGAGAGGGGACTTTTTTTCAGTCTGAAAGTTACAGCCACTTAGCACATATTCCTCTGGTACTAAAATAGTTTTACACAATGCCCCTACCAAGCATGGTCTGGTGCATTGACCAATTAAAATTTTACAAATCAACATGACAGTGGTCAGATCCATGTAGGATCTGGAGAGAAAAAAAATAAATTCAGGCAAAAATAGTCCAGTAGTGTATTGTGAATGAAGATGGCAGTTACGTATTTTCAGAATGTCCCACAATTAAAGGCAAGGTTCACCCTGACGTCATGTTGGTTTTAATAAAAGCAGAATAATGGGAGAAACATATCAATGAAAGTTTGGTGAAAATCCACCAAAGAATAAGACAGTTATATGGAGTTTCAAAGTTTCAAGTTTGTGACGTCACATGCGAGCAGCTCCCCATGTGATGTAACATAAATTCCATAAATTGCAATTTTTTAATGGTTAGGGATTATGAAACGGGTTTGTATCCATACAAGCCTGTATGAAATAATGTATCTGAAAATATATTGAATGCACAGGTAAAATCATTTTCAAATTTCTGAGAAAAGGTCATTTTACGGAATTTATATCACACGACATATGAGGAGCTGCTCGCAAGTGACGTCACAACTTTAGAACTTTAAAATGCCATAACTCCGTTATTCTTTAATGGATTTTCGTCAAACCTTCATTAATATGTTTCTCTCATTTTTCTGCTTTTATTAACACTAACTTGACCCAAGGGTGAACCTTGCCTTTAAGTGCTTTACTAGGAATGATTGCAAGTAGCATTGTTGTGCTGCAATTCATTTTCTGATTCTTTGGGGGTTTACTCAGAGCATGTTATAGAAAATTGAGAGGAGGACTACAGCATCCCCTGAAGGGACAATGACCTTTTTGTTCAAATATACACACAAGTGATTGTTATTCAATTTTTATAAATCGGTAGACTCTTCACTAGAAAATGGTACTTCGTGTTAAAAATAAAATTGGTTACTTTTGATATGTAATAACATAAAAACTATACAGCAGATAATACTGGTATAAGTATGAGTTATAGCTGAAGAGTGAACATTTTTCTTGGAGGTGGTTTCAATACGATATCAATAATCAGTTTTATGTAATTCATGCTTATTTGAAATGTTAGACTTCAGATTTTGCTCAAAATCCAGTCCCCTGTACAAAATTGAGCCTGCACAGAAATGAAATGGTGTGTGTGAGAGTGTGTGTCTAGTCCCCACACAAAAGCTTTCAAGCAATGGACAATGGCTGGAATAGCACGCGTTGGGAACTTTGGTATGCTAGTTTCTTTACGTCCAGGTTAGATAAATGCTTTATTAATATTCATTAGTAGCCTAGCGACTGCTAGACTATTCACTATCCACAGCCATTGTCTGTTGCTATTGTGTGTGTACAAGGCACACACTCTCACACACACCATTTGATTTCTGTACAGTCTCAATTTTGTACAGGGGGTTGGATTTTGAGCAAAATCTGAACTCTAACTTTTGAAATAAGCATGAATTACATAAAAATGATTATTGATATCATATTGAAACCACCTCCAACAAAAATGTTCACTCTTCAGCTATAACTCAAACTCATGCCAGTATTATCTGGTGTATAGTTTTTGTGTTATTACATATCAAAATTAACCAATTTTATTTTTAACACCTAAGTATATATCTTGTCAATGTTGTAGACAGTGGAAACCTAGGGAGTGAACCTTTATGCACAATGGAAAAGCAAGAGTCATGTACGAGATGTAACAAAAAAGAAATGACACTGTGGCAGCCTGTCAATCGACCAACCACCATGTCACTGTGTTGTCCAACATCTCATTAACATTCTATTACTCGTATATTATTCACCTATCTCACTCTGTGCCCCTTCCTTGGGCTGCTGTGTGGCATGCCCCTGCTCCGCCCTATCACAAAACTAGAGGTTGCAGAATCATGGAGGGGGGAATCAATCTCGTTCCTGATTCAATTGGGTGGGGGCTAGGGCTGGCCGATGTTTGGATAATATCAAAATTAGTCGATGTTGAAAAAATATCTAATACACGATAATGATCTCGTGATTATTTCAAAATATCGCCAGAGGCACGATATGGCACAAAATACCGTCGATTATGAAAACCTAATGGGGTAAATGCATGCAGTGCAGTGGGAGGGACCAAGAATTCCCCATAGCTACGAATGCTCTGCACACAAGAGATAAAAACAGGGAGGTAGGAGTAATATGAGAGACCTCCATGCTGTTCAGCTATCAAACTTGTGGTAATGCAAGAGCAGTGGTGCATTTAGTATTTTGTCAACAAATCTGTCAACACCCTGCCAGCCAAAATGCCACTTATAAACAGTTGGCACCACAAATCTCCATATCTACATGTAGTTAGAAGAGGGTCTACAGAAGCAAGATTGTTTTGACCACATTTTGATAACAGCCCTAGAGAGTGCACTGTCAATTTAAGCCTACAACAGATTTATCTCGTTCATTACAAGTCTATTTTCAGGCGATAATCGAATGAGGTTTAGATCAAATTTCGCCACCTCTAGTGGGGGCCCAAATGAGTGTCTTGAGCTTATCCTGGAGGCTTATGGAGAAGATGTAATGCTGCGGGTGGGATTTACTCCCGGAAAATTTTGAGATACCAGCTGAGCACCTGTCGAACTGACCCAGGAACTTCAGATTGATTCCCTGTTTCACTTCTTGTATCGTGACAGAGCAAAACAGAGGTGTGCCTCTAACAGCCAGAGGAAGGGGCACAGAATGAGATAGGTGAACAATACTTTGTTGATGCCATGTTGGGCAATATAGTGATATGAGGCTTGGGTCGATTGACATAGCAATATAAGTGTGGTAATCACAGTCTCACTTCTTTTTTGTCACTCGTATCATTGAAGGGATGCGCCGCTCATAATCCATGTACGTTTATTTACCTTACGCTTGCCCCTATAGCAAGGCAGTACATAACACCGAACTCTATGCTACGTAGTGTAGAGTTCAGTGGTGCATAACAACAATCGTGGAGCTGCGAACAGAATTGCCGATGAGTGTCAGTTGGGCTTAGTTCGCCTTTCTTCGGGTGAATACGTGCTGCATAGGGAATTGCACACAATTCGTGCGCGCTCATTTTCCGAAAGTATACGGGCATTCCCGAATATTACCCAAGTCGGGCCAGGTCCAAACGCCCACGACTTGCGACTTTACGGTCCCTTTAAAGAGAATACACAGTACTGGTTGATGATGGAAAATCCTTCATCAAAATTTCACATTTCATTAGTTTCCAGGTGAGAGTAAATTACATTTGCATTATAATGTGGGACTAATTCACTTCATATGCAATAAAAAATTGAGGGCTTGGCATTTTGAATACCCAACTAAGTCAACTCAGTTGCTGCAGTGTGAATTGGCAATAGGTCCCAACATATTGATTTGGTAGTACTTTTCACAGTGGGATTTGTGTAGCAGATTTGTCAAAACGAAGTGTTCTGTTTTTTCAACTACTCTCTCTGTATTATAGTGACATTTTTAGAATACGCACTTGTACAGAAGGTTTGAAAGCAGCGATATAAAATATGTGTTTGTCTCTGCAAGTAATCCACTCAGTACCTGTGTATCTCGTTTAAAGCCCAGTCTGATAATATATTTTATACTTACCATCTGTTCCTGCATTCAGCAGATGCTCTCCCAGATCACAACCGAAGACTCGCTCCTTCAAGATGCCACTCTGCTTCAACCTCCTCCTCGTTGGTCTCGCGATGATGAAGGATCTTAAGAAGGTTATCAGTTTTCCATGTTTACGTAACACTAGAATCATGATGGAAGAAACATGGAAGGAGCATTAACCCACTGGCTACTGGCACAGAAAAGTGCCACGTATTACTCTATGGGAATTACGGAATCTTGGATATAAGGGTTAACAAAAAATACAATTTAAAAGCTAAATTTTATGTCAGGTATTGTTTCTTTATCTGTGATGTTACAGAACTTGAACACAATATTAATAATTCAAGATGAAATGTTTCAATGTAGAGTCAAACTGATAAATATGGGGATTAACCACATTGTACAGTTTATGGTCTTGTAGTATCTCTTCACTCAATGTCTAAACTTGACTATGATATTATATTAAGTTTTGGATCCATTTTGTCCATAGGAACTGGAAAACATGTTAGTTACAGACTTCTAATAGTGATCTACAAGTATGTTAGCATGCTCTAATAAACTACATGTACTACTGCCTAGACATGATCCCTCAAACATTCCAAATTTAGGAAATATATTAGGTTTCATCACCCCCCCCCCCTTAACTAACAAACATATTACAAAATGACATGAAGAGTTATCAAACATTTTAATGGACAGATATAAACAAGTAATTCCAAAAGAATTAATACATGACAGAGACACAATAATAAATCATAAACTTGAATTAAAACATACGTTGTACATAGAAAGAGACAGACATACATTGATACAAAAGGGAGAACAAAAGTAAAACCAAGTAAAATCAAGTACACAAAAGTTTGTGTACTTGAGTTAAATCTGAAAGAAATATTATGTTAATGGAATATAAACAATGGAATACCACATTACAATTCACATACAAACAAACAGGGACAAAAGTGGAAACATTTCAAGACAGGGGTCTGGAACTAAGCTAGACATACTGTAAAGACAGAAAGACCGACAAGGGAACAAAAACAAACATAACACATACCCACGTCGCCATCTTAAAACAGACAAAATGGTTGAGAAGAGATACAAATGTGACATCCTTTTGACCCTAAATTTTACAATAATGTACACCAGTTGATTTCACAGATTTTTTTTTTTTATTTGTTGTTTGTTTATTTGTTTACTTGACTTATATGTTTGCTAGATTTTGCTGGGAGCAATTTTTCTACAAGGAAACGGTGCAACATCAATTTAAAAGACAAGTCGCATTGTACCGTATTAAGAACAATATCGAAAACACAACATTTGAGATTTTAGATTGGTGAAAAATTTTCATTATGGGAATCACTGCAATGCTGATGGGAAGACAAATAAATATGAACTGAAGATCATAATTAAAAATAAAAATTGTATAATATGACAATAATCACATAGACAGTTTTCCTCATCTTCATAAATGAGAACAAGTTAGAAGGGTTTACTCATGAATAAAATGCTTTACATAAATTGAAACAACATTGTACTAATTTACAAAATGTGTTCATTTGCAAATTACATCAAACTATACACATGCATTTCCAATGACACTGTAAAATGGAATTATGTAAAAGCTTATGACAACCCCAAACACATCTAGTTGACACTCCCCCATGAAAATTCCTCCCCACCCCTTGGGACAGGGTTGTCTAGTACTCTGCCCCACCCCACCCCTTGGGACAGTATTGTCAAGTACTCTGCCCCACCCCACCCCAGGGTAAGCTGTTGCTTTGTTAGCTTGAAAATTAAGTCAACTCAGGCAAGTTCTCCAAAGTTCAGATCGTGCATTAGGCAACATGCTTTCATGCATTAAAAAACAAAAAATCAGTTCAGATCAGTGATATTCCAGATTCCTTAAAATGTTAAAACATTTCCTAAAGATAAAAAGTATACTTTGTCATTGTGTGTTTTTTGTACAATTTGAATTTCTTTCACATTGAAATACCACTCTTCCATTAATATACATGTAAACTGAAGCATGTAAAATGTGTAATATAAATTTGTATTAACCTTTTGAAGATTAAGAATAAAATATCTCAGGCTGGGATTTATGGAATGAATTTGTTTTAAAATGAAATCAAATTGTCTCCAATGGGTTATGGTTCTCTACAACAAAGAGAGTCCATAAAACATTCACCTCCAAACAATTAAATTCACATTTCTACAAAGTTTAGATACCAGTCACAAAATTTCTTCAATGGATTTTGTAGTACATTGTCACGAATAGACAGTCAGAATGCTAACCCAAATACATCATGGTCTACAAATGTTTTGGATAAGAGATCTGGCATATCAAAAATTAAATTAGTTTTAACTTGCAAGCAACTACTGGCACGACAGAGCAAGAAGAGAAAGTCCAAAACAAAAGAAAAAGATTTAAAAAATCAGAAAAAAACATGAAAAGCGGTTATTACTGCTAGTTTGTGAGGTGGAGCTGTTTTGAGACCATGAACCTGACACCTCCAATGACATCACATCTAGGTTAGAGAATGGTTAGAATGGTGATAAAGAAACATGGTTAATAGAGGCATAGCACAGTGGAGCACAACGGGTGAAACAGTGTTACCAGTCTCTGTGCAAACCACAAACTATGCAGGGAAAAGAAAACAAGAGGCTGTTAGCAACACTATGCTAATGCATAATATATAGATATATATTGAGCATGATACAATTATGAGAGTGTAATATATAAGTGCTTGACTAATATCTGAACATGGCTGTGTCTACACTGTAAAATAAGAATTTAAGATGTGACCACCTGACACAAAATTATCAAAAATATACCCAAAATTATGTACACCTTAGTTTATCCGAAGAGAATAGTTTCTCAGCTTAAAAAAG
>JZLH01S0116973.1:23302-42827 GCA_001188425.1 Eucidaris tribuloides | reverse complement strand
AATTCTTTTCTACAGAGCTGAATTTAAACTCTTTGACATCCTTTACGTCATCAAAACACATTTGTTCAATCGTGTATTTTAAAGGTAGACATTTTGTTTTTGTGTTGTTGATCTTTAATATGTTCTGTACTTTTTTGTTCTTTTTTTATTTTCTTTTGTAATAAAGCGCATTTAACCAAAATAGAAAACGGCCTATCGAAATCCCATGTATTATTATTATTATTATTATTATTATTATTATTATTATTATTATTATTATTATTGTTATTATTATTATTATTAATATTATTATTATTATTTAACACCATAATTAATCAAAAAACAAAAACAAAACAAGCAAAAAACAGTAGAGTTGCCGTCACAACACTTGTGGTTTTGAAGCCTTGATAATGATAATGTCTTGCGACAATATCAACCTTAGTGTCGAAACATCCCATGCCAAATATCAGTGGCTGAAGAGTATATTAAAGATATATCGCTTGTCTCACCGGACTTATACAAAGCAGAGTCGGTCATTGTTGACAATGAGATAACTGATGAGATAATTATCGTTGGCCAGTTGGCTGTCAATATCAAACGTATTTTGCCAAGAATAGGCGGTTCTATTCGTCGTCCAATCAGAACAATTATACATGTATAATTGTGGATTACAATTTGTCAAAGATATCAATCTCACCACCCTGATACACGGGGACGGGGTTCACAAAAATACAAGGTTGCCTCTCATGTCTTTAGTGGTGTCTTTAGTTCGAACCGTTTGCATGTCAATGAATGGTTAATCGTCGCTTGTTTGGGCACTTTTTTCTGACCTTGTATACCATCGTTTTATTAACCTGTCGCTATAGCTGGAGTGGCAAAATGAAGTTTGACGATATTTTAGGAGAAGTTGGAGAGTTTGGCCGGTATCAGCGGCGCGTCTACCTCATCGTTTGCGTGATGGCCATACCGGTCTCAATGCACCAAATGGCTCAAGTTTTCTTAGATGGCCCATCGAATCACTGGTGTAACGTACGTAGACAATAATTGTATTTGTGTTTTATCCTTAAGTAACTCGTGTTACTCAAAAGTTTGGGTTAATTTATAATCGTTTATCCAGGTATCTATATACGTAGGCGTATATACAATATTATAATTTCAAAAAATAAAGTACGCTCTTATAAAAACGAGTGAAATTGTTCAATGAACACAAAAGTAAATTTAGAGTGAATTGGAAGTGAACATTCTTATTTTCACTCCTTTTGTTTTGACCTTATTTTCATTCTCTTTTTAAAGAGAGTATTGATGTCCTCCCACTCTTCCTGCGGCATCTCCTGCTCCCATCCTTAATTCATTTCCTTTCCTTTCTTCTTTAATTTTGTTCCTCCTCTTCTCTTCCGTCTACTTTATTTTTATTCACACGTTCGATCTCGCCCTTTCTTGATTCTTATTTTCCATCTTTTCCATCTATATCTTGATTTTTTCATTATTCTGCTCATTTTCCCCTTCGTTTCGGTGTCAATCTAGTATTCAGCTTCCAACAAGATATTGTCTCGACTGTTTTTACACGGCTAAGATCTTCTTCTTCACGTGCCATCTGATCCCAGCATGTCGGCTATCATGGCCCGCCACATTTTTCAATCTTGGGCCATTATCATAAAAATTCTCCATATTTCTTTTGTATCCACTAATTATCCACTCACTGGGATTATGGTCTCCCTCATCCTCTCTTCCCATTAAGGTTTCCTTCCAATAACATCCTCTAAAATTCGTTCTTCTTTGTTACAATGTGTCAAATTTGATTTCCTTTTAACTATTGTATAAATTGTTTGTTGATCTTCATAATTTGTAAGACTTCTTTGTTTATTTTTTGTTGTGTCCACCATTTTCGTAATAGTCTTCTGTACACCAAGCGCCAAAAAAATCTCAATTTTTCTATTGTAAAGCTTTGAGAATGCCCATGTTTCAGAACTGTATGGAAGCGTCTACCATACTTAACACCCAATGAGCCTAGTTCTCCTCAAAACAAACAGAAATTCACTAAAGATGAGATTCTAAAATAAAGCTTTGTTTAAGGGAGAAACTTGTCAGTTGTTTGAATACATTGAAGTACTTTCAGCTTTTTTTATGAAATTGGTAATTAAAGCATAACTACACTTTGTTTTTATATTCTGCCATGTTTTATGCAATACGCATTAATTACATTTCAGTTTACAATGTGAAGATTATATGAAGAGTGCAATGTTGTGATATTTGAACATCTTATCGTGGCGTGGTACCATTACCATTAACCTTTCGACTCTGAACCGCCTCGTCAAATATCCGCGTGATCGAGCTGAACAACAACCTTCGAATCATTACCATTGCATCCTGCTAGGGTTCGTGTTTTCCCTCCTTACGTCATACAAATACGAATTATCTGCTCAAGATTATCTACCCTATATACGACCCCAGGTAATATCACAGGGCTTCACGTATTATTTACCATTGTTTCGACAGCTAAGTTCAATACCTCTTTTTTGTATTTAGGTTATGGAACCAAAAGAAATTGTTTTTATTTGCCCGACGTTTTGGCAACGAAGACCGAAGTTCATTTCTCTGAGTCTATTAGATTAAGTCAACATAAAAACGAAATTTGCCCAATCTCCATGGTAATTAATGAAGAAGATCCAACTGCTGGACTTAAGCCTTTCGGTACCGAGCTCAGAATATCAAGTGCAAGGTCTACGTGACATGCAAATTGAATAATGTGTGGATCATTGGCTATGTTCACTATGTGTGTGCGTGTGTGTGTGATCATCATCATCATCACCACCACCATCATCATCATCATCATCATCATCATCATCATCATCATCATCATCATCATCATCATCATCATCATCATCATCATCATCATTATCGTCACCATCTGGATTGTACACATGCAAGGCTGTTGTCTATTCCGGAATATTAAACGGCCCGTGTAACCCAAATGCATGTTGACTTCTGTTGATGCCTACTGATCTGCACATCACCAAATCACTAATTATTTCGTAAAAATATACATCACATATTTTTTGACATTTTAAAAAACATTTTTCGGCACCCTTTAAAGCCCCACCTTTACACAGTAAAACCTGCTGTTTAAAATTCCATACAACGCCGTTTTACTGTATGAACTGATCAGGCAGTACTAAAACGTTGAAAACTGTTCAACCTTTTAAACAGTAATGTTCATTTTCAGTATTCATTGTTAAAAAAATGAACATTCCTTTTTAAATTTTAAACACTTGTTTAAAATTTTAAATAATACATGATCAGGTCATATAGTAAACAAGGTTGTTTAATATTTATACAGATTGTCTAAGTTTGATTTTACTGTGTTAAAAAAGGGCTCCAGATCATCTTTATTCATATCCAGTTGTGACGTCATCATCCTCTAACACTTGAGCTAAACAATGGACAGAGTTAAGTGTCATCACAATCTTTGCTATCACTATATGAAGAGTTTATTTCCAAAAGGGGGCAGATCCACTTTTTACCATTCTGAGAAAAACTAGGGTGTTTTTTTTATTTACCCATATTGCAATGTTTCTGCGTAAAACCACCTTAACACTAAAAAATACTCCACAATGCGAATGTAAAACCTCACTTAGAAAAAATCTGTGAGTTTTCAATTGTTAAAAATGTGTTTTGTTTTTTTGATCTACCCCCCGTTTGGAAATAAGCTAAATGGATGTACCCCATTTTGAAAGTTAAAGTCATTTTTCGTTGTCATTTTTGCAACTCTTAGCTTGAATTTCAAAATCTCATTTGTGTTATCTTATAGAGCTGCTGAAATTATATGAATTGTTACCAAAAAATAAATGGATGAACCCCCCCCCCTTTGGAAACAAACTCTAGTTTATTTTCAAAATGGGGTAGATCCAATACCATTCAAAGAAAAATGAGTTTATGAAATTAATCCACATTGTAAGGTTTCCAAGTAAAACCCACTTAACCAAACAAAGAACCCCACAATGCGAATGTAAAACCGCACTTACAAAAAATATGTGAGTTGTTATTCATTTTATTTAGATTTTTTTTTTATTTTCATGTGTTGGATCTACCCTCTTTAGGAAATAATCTAAAATGGATCTACCCCCTTTTGGAAATAAAATCATTTTATTGCCCATTTTTTACCACTTTTTGGTGGGAATTTCTCGTTTGTGTTATCTGATAGACCTACTAAAATTGTATGGATTGATGTAAAAAAAGTCACATTGGATGAAAAATGGATCTACTCCCTTTTGGAAACAAGCTCTTCATACGTATACCTGGCTGCAATAGAATCACATTTTCACATGCCCATCTAGAAAGCCTTTGAAACACAATGGTCATTGCTATGACAGAAAGAAACATTTGCATGAAAAACATAATGTATGGCATGCGTACATAGTAATAGCAAACGATATGAAGGAACATAACGTCACAACTGGAATATGAATTCAAATGATGATTTATTTTCTTTGCCTAGAGGGCTTTTTTTGGAAATCACATTTATTTTCTTCATTCATAAAACAATTTTACAAAGATAAACAAAATACAAGCTGGAAAATACAATGTTTACATTCGATATTGTAATTAGCAGCCTATAGAAAAAAAAACGCTTTCAACAATTTTTAAAATATAATGTTGCATTTTCTCAAGAAATAATTAATGATTGGTGAGGCACAGACCAATACGTATCAACATAAGTCGACATGCTTTGGGGTTACAGAGGCCTTTTAAGAGTCATTGCATACATAACAGTTACTCAGTTCATGATTTCGAAACATCGTCATCCGAAACTCTACAGTAATACAACCGAACGTGAACAATAAAGCCATAAATTAAAGGAAGATGTAGCCTGCAATTAACAGGAATAAGTTTTAAAAAAATTGACGTTGTGAGAATTGTGAGAATTATGGTACATGGTGATGGAGAAAGCCTAAATAAGGGAAGCTGTGTGACACTAACCCTCAGCAAGGCCCTATCTATTGGTAAATTTCTGTCAATTTTACGTCTTTACAAACTTGTCCCAGTAGTCCAACTTCGCCGAAATAGCTACAGCAGGGAGAAGCTTATTGATTCAAAAAGTGCATAAATTAATACGGCGCGATTAACACGCGTTGGGCGGCATGCATCAGTCAAGTCAGGTCAGATCAAGGCCAGCCCACGTGCGATATGATTGGCTAGCAAGAACTGACAGTTACCCCAAAATCGAGGAAGAAGCATTCGGCACAACTAAAGAAATGTACTAAAGTATCACTGTTTGAAGTGTTTGGTATGACTGTTTCTTGCATAACATCCAATTTCTGGCTATACTGCACCATGTAAAGGTGAGAATACAGAATACTGCATGCTTTGAATTTAAAAAAAATAAATCTTAATTTGTTATGGCTGCTATTTGCCGGCTTCATCTTCCTTTAAGTGTTATTGTTGTGGGTCTCTTCCCGAAACTTAAGTCCGACCACAGACATATTACGCAATGTTACATGTTATATGTTACGCAATGTTGAGCAACACTTCAGCTGAGCAAACATCAAAATGTGACTTTTAGTTATGGACAAAACTTTAGTGGCGATAAAATAACAGTCCACAGCCCACAGTACCATGAGTACCTCTTAAGGCCAATTTTCCCCTTCTTACTTCGCTTCCCGTCGTACACACACACACACACACACAGCATCAACACACACAACACAGCACACCACACACACACACACCAACGACAGCACACACACACACACACACACAACATCCCAACCACAACACCAACCACGCACACACACACACTCACACAGGCACACTGTGCACAACACACTGTGACACACACATCACTAACGCCACACATCACATATACACAAACACACACGCACACGCTACAACACACACACACCACACACACACACACATACCTCTCAAACCAAATTAATTATTACTTAACTGCGAAAATATCGCCTGTTATGTGTGGTGAACTTTACGGGAACTTAATTCTTACAGATTTATATAAATCATTAGAGCCTAAAAGCATGTTCGGTAAATAGTGAAAATGTATTTTCTTCTATTTTGATTTGATTTAGAAGGGGGTTTACAAGACAGACCGATATGATCTATTAATGGCATAAAAAATAAGACGCCCTGAAATGCTTCCATTTTTTTGATAAATTGATGCGAAATAAAAAGGTAGTGTGTGTGTGTGTGGGGGGGGAGGTGGGGCACCAGGAAACGTTACAAATTCAAAGTGAATTGTACGCGGAGCGACGCTTTTAGAATTTGAATATCACTTTACCATTACATCCGACTAGCTTGCACACGTGATTCCCTAACATAAAATGAAACGAGAATGACAACAATGATTTTTTTAAACTCTTTTCACAAACTGGGATCTTTATTCGGATGTATGTGAGTACTCTTAAGCTTTTGGTGATCTGTTTCTCTGATTTTGTTACTTTGATTCCACATATCAGACTGTTGTTTCGTTTGGGAGCAGCTCAGAGGCGTCGATCCTGGGGGGCAGGGGCAGTTGCCCCCATGAAAATATTGGGGAGAAACATATCGATTTGCCCCCCCCCCCAGTAATTTTGACAACTTGAAAATTTTATAATACGGAATGCAAAGATATGTTTAAAAAAGCATTGAAATGTACTAGCCTATAAAACCATGAAACTTAGAATAAAAATACTATGAAACTTACAAATGATTGTCAATATTTTTATTGCAATTTGGCGCGCGGAGCTCGCCGAATTTTTTTTTGGCATTTTGCTCACTTTTGCCCCCCCCCCCCAATCCCGAAAGATGGATCGACGCCCCTGGAGCAGCTAACCTACGGCGCACCAGCTCGCCCACTTGTAACCTTAGTGGTATACAAACGGCGCACCAGCTCGCCCACATGTAACCTCAGTGGTGTACAAACGGCGCACCAGCTCGCCCACATGTAACCCCAATGGTGTACAAACGGCGCACCCGTTCGTCGAGAAGAAAATCAGTCTCGTACCTTTTAATTTGAACGATAAAGGTCACCGAAATTCCTACCAATGATATTATTCGTAAACGTAAGACTCATTGAACCAACTAAAGGAGTTCAAATGTCTTTTCTCGATAGCATGTGTATTTTTTTCAGAAAATCGTATTTTTTGAACGGCGGGGGTTATGTACACACATATGTACAAGCCCAGCAACCAAATCTTGCGTGTTGACAGTCGAGCAATCGCCCTGATACCAATGGTTCATCGTTTAACTTTTAACCCGTTTGAGACTTAGTACGAGTTAACTCGTGTTAGGGTCTATGGAAGATGCGTGTTATAGTGAAATCAAAACGTCTTTAACAGGTCAAAAATTGTCTGCATGGAGAAAATGGTATAAACATGTACCAAAATTATACAACACAATCCTATAACGTTCTGTGATAAGTGCAAATATTTTTCATTTGTCTGTAGTAAATGTCTCCATTGAAACAGGTGAAAGCTTGTGTGAAATTTGGCGATGACTAATGAGTTAACCCCCCCCCCTTACAAAAACAAAAAGGAAAGAAATGACATGCGGTCAACTAGATCTACTGGTTATCCAATCAGATCGTTTCTGGTGTTCATTGTTTCTTCCATCTGAGGGTCTAATTAAACCGGTAACCGGTCTAGCACGATTCACATTGTCAAATGGAGTAAATTCAGCTGTGGGCTCGCACGTTGCTGTCGGCCAGTCGGGAGATTTGATATTTTGATCCGTTAGAACGTTTGGCGGGCCCAGAGAGGACAAAATGAGGTTTGATGATATATTGGCCAAAATAGGCGAGTTCGGCCCGTATCAATGGCGGGCCTACATCATCGTCTGTTTAATGGCCATCCCTATGGCTATGCATCAAATGGCTCAAGTCTTCTTAGCTGGTAAACCCGAACATTGGTGTAATGTACGTATCTATTTCATTTTAAAACTTTTTATAAAACTTTTATTTTTTGTCTGAGGTGATTTCCGTGATACATTTTTTCTGTTTTTTTACACTAAAAGATGAAATCTTCCTCTTTCTTCTCCTCCTCTTCCTCTTGCTTACCCATCTTGGAAGTCGTTTTGTAATCTTTAATACCATCTTGTAATTATTCTCTTGTTTGGCAGCCTACCTTCTTTATCAATTTTCATCATCATCATCATCATCATCATCATCATCATCATCATCATCACCATCATCATCATCATCATCATCATCATCCTCATCATCATCATCACCTTCGTCGTCTTCTTCTTCTTCTTCATGAAGATGGAATCTTGTGATATAGCAGTTCGTCTCTTCTGCCATTTCATGACATATTGATATTTTAAGCTATTTTAAGCCACTTTCGACCTTACCCGAAATTTGTAGAGGGTCATTTATTAGCGTTGTGAACACATTTCTAGAATCAAGAGAACAACGGTGGCAATTAAGACCGTTTAATATAAAATGAGATATCTCATTGCGATAGCTTGACAGTTGTTAGTTTGTACGGCGGAGGGGCGATTAACGAGTTTGATATCACATTATTGGATGTCTGTATATGGTGGGTTAACTTACGCCATATGTTATTAACATTAACGCGTTATAAATACGAAATTAAACATTAAGGGTATACATAAGTTATTTATTTCATCTGTATAGATGGAAATACATTGATCTAACCTATAAAAGCTCATCCCTTCTGAAAACCATTAATAATTATTGTGCATTACTTTTTAAAGTAGAACATATTGATACTGCAAAATAATCTTTTTGGGCATGTCGGCATTATATCTACATTTTTTGCTATAAAAAGAACACCGCCAAATTACCTTTGTTGCTAAGAAACACAGGTGGTATAGAGCAATCAACCTAAAAAAAATCCTTGCAAACTGAGTTTTAATTGCTAGTATGGGGAGGGGGGAGATTTGTTGAAGGTAAGGGTGCAAAACATGAAGGGGTACTTTTCGAAATGAAATGTTTTTAAACGATGATTTCATGAAAATACGTACGTCATACGATGTGTATCATTTTGTTTCTCACTTATATTGGTATTCGTTTATCAGTGACTTCAGTCGTATAGTAAGTATTTTGTGAAGCATTCTTACGAGTGACTGCAGCAAGCGTACGGTTAAGGAATTTTTTAAAAATGTCGAAAATTTGCTTTGTAGCGCATCGTGGGTAATTAAAGGGAAATAGATTACAGTGGCATTTCACATCAAAAACAAGATGAGAAGTGTTCAGGTCAGGTGTAAGAGTCTGTTTATCCAATATAAGGAAAGAATCACATAAAAGAGTGTCGCGATTGACTGTTGGGAATATATTAAAAGAGGTGTAGATAGGTTCCAAAACATTGAAATAAATACAGTCTCAAGCACGAAAAATAGTTCGATTCTGGACAACGTTTGGCCTCCTCTGTTATATTTACCACCATACATCTTTCCAGATGAATGAATAAATTAATAAATAAATAAATGAATAAATAAAAACGTTCATAAGGAATGATTATAATGATTAGAGGAGATGACGATGATGATGATGATGATGATGATAATAATAATAATAATAATAATAATAATAATAATAATAATAATAATGATAATTCAATTTCAATTGAATTTATTTATTCATTTCATTCCATAAAAAGTAATATTTACAACAACAAAATGTGAAGGGGAATTCACAAAGAAAGCGACTTGCCTGATTGCACCGTGATCCCCCACGTTATAAAGGATAAAACCAAAATAAAATACACACAATTACAATGATATACGAATTTGAAAGGGAAACTAAAATAACACACAAATATGAAACACACACCTACACACACGAATCAATAATGACATCAAATTTAGTATTTTTAAAAAGATGGACAGGTTAATGCCCAAGTTTAGTTTTGGGGATTTTTTGTTATTTGAAAGCTTTATGCCCCAAAGTCATAACCCTGCAATAATAGATTCTGCATATCTTTAGTTTTTTTATATGAATTTATGAAAATGTCGGGGGGACCCCCGACATTTTTGACCATATTTTTACATTATAGAATCCAAAGGGTTAATAAGACGTTAATGTTATCCGAGTTATACCTCATTTGAAAGAGCAGAGTCTGCTCTTTCAGATGAGGTATAACTCATAGTTAGTTTTTTGTTGTGTTTATTAAGAACAACAACAGCCCAAGAATACTGCCCTGTGGTACACCACAAATTATAGGTAAGACATCGAATAAACATTATCATTAACACTGGTAAATTGTTTACGGCTATCAAGGTAGTTTTTAAACCAACTGTGGGTACACCTTTTATACCAAAGTGATCGAGTTTACATAATAGAATGTTGTGAACGAGCGAGTCAAACGCTTTTATACTTAAGTCGATATACAAAGCCATTGAAGTTCCCTGTTTATCTAATGATGTGAGAATTTGTTCAGTGGATGATGTGGAGAATTTGTTCAGTGGTATATAAAAGAGCAGTTTCGGTTGAGTAAGTGGGTCGGAAGCCAAATTGCTCCTCAGCCAGAATATTGTTTTTGTTCAAATGTCTATAAAGTCTGTCGTAAATAACGCGTTCAAGAATTTTGGAAAACGTGGGTAAAAGAGAGATTGGACGGTAATTTATGAATTGGGATTATTTTTGCTAATTTCAGAAGATCTGGTACAATAATAATAATACCCTCCCTACTCAAAAGTATTGCAACATACACTATAACATATATTTATTGTGGATTCCCGTTTCATCTGTTATATTTATATTACTAAGCCTGTTTTTACATGTATGTACATTTTTGTTATCTTTTCACATGTGTATTTGAAGAGTTTATTTCCAAAAGGGGCTAGATCCACTTTTCACCATTCTGAGAAAAATAAGGTTTTCTAATTTACCCATATTCCAATGTTTCTGCGTAAAACCAACTTGACACCAAAATGTACACCACAATTCTAATGTAAAACCACACTTAGAAAAAATCTGTGAGTTTTCAATTTTTATAAATGTTTGCTTTTATTTTTCATTTTTGGGGATCTACCCCCTTTTGGAAATAAAATAAATGGATGTACGCCATTTTGAAAGTAAAAGTCATTTTTAGTTGTCATTTTTAGAACTTTTAGCTTGAATTTCTCCTTCTCATTTGTGTTATGTTATACAGCTGCTAAAATTATATGGATTTTGACAGAAAAATTAAATTTGATAAAACTGGATGTACCCCCTTTTGGAAACAAACTCTAGTTTATTTCCAAAAGGGGGTAGATCCAACACCATTCTAAGAAAAATGAATTTATCAAATTAATCCGCATTGCAAGGTTTTCGAGTAAAACCAACTTAGCCAAACAAAGAACCCAATAATGCAAATGTAAGACCACACTTACAAAAAATATTTGACTTGTTATTAATTTTATTTGAATTTTCTTTGTTTTTATTTGTTGGATCTAGCCCCTTTTGGAAATAAACTGAAATGGATGTACCCCCTTTTGGAAATAAAGTCATTTTTATTGCCCATTTTTTACCACTTTTTAGGGGGAATTTCAACTTTTTGTTTTTGTTATCTGATAGTGCTACTAAAATTGCATAGATTGATGTAAAAAAGTCACATTTGATGAAAAATGGATCTACCCCCTTTTGGAAATAAGCTCTTCATTTTTTCCATATTGTCTTTTTGTTGTTGTTCTTCTTATGTGTTTAAATGTTCATTGTGCTGTATTTTTAAAAAGATGGAGCGAATAAAGTTGAAGTTGAAGTTGAACACATACATTTTACGTGGGAGGGATCTTTCTAAAATGATGTTCTTATTACGTTTATGATTGGAAAATTACGAATTACTTGAAGAAACATCAATGAATATTCTTTCTCGTTTCTTCTCCAAGGCGGAGAGATTATCAAATGCAGGCGCGCCCACAATAGAGGGGCTGGAACATAAAATTTTGCATTTTTCGCCTCCCTATAGGGGCGGGGTGTTAATTCACACTAGCATCGTAATTCAGTTTCATATTACCAATGAAACGATTTTAATAGTTTGGAAAGACTTCCAGCAAGCAAAAACTGTGAATATGTTCTTCTGAAAGGGTCCCAGAAAGAAGACCACACCCCTCGAAGACGATCGTGACTTCCTAACTTCATAAGACAGCGGCAAGGAGCAAACGCCCCGTATTTTAAACAAGACCTCTTCAAGTTATAATTTCTTATTCCTTCACAATTCTAAAGGCAGTTTATTATTGTAAACATCTCAAAATTTACTGTCATGAAACTTCTCAGTACATTGGATATAATAATGCGAAGAGAAAGCCATCATCTTTAATTAGTAGCCTTATCCTCGTTGTCACTGTCTTATGAAGATAGGAGGTCACTTTCGTCTTCGAGGGGTGTGGTCTTCTTTCTGAGACCCCTCTAGAGGAACATATTGATATTCTTTGTTTGCTGGAAGTCTTTCCAAACCATCAAAACCGTTTCATTGGAAATATGAAACCGAATTACTATACTAGTGTAAATTAACACCCTACCCCTATAGGGAGGCGAAAAAATGCAAAATTTTATGTTCCAGCCCCTCTGTCGTGGGCGCGCCTGCATTTGATAATCTCTCCGCCTTGGAGAAGAAACGAGAAAGAACATTCATTGATGTCTTTTCAAATAATTTGTAATTTTCCAATCATAAACGTAGTTAGGACATCATTTTAGAAAGACCTCTATAACGTAAAATGTATGCGTTATAGTGTATGTTGCAATACTTTTGAGTAGGGAGGGTAATAACAATAATAACGTGTGCGTGTGGCAGGTTTCTTTGTTACCAGGTTTGTCTCCTTCTTTTTTCCGTTCGAAGAAAAACAAATGTATACTGTCATGCAAGTTGCCATTAAAATTACTAATAAACTGATTAAAATCTACCTTTTTGTTTCAGTGTAGAAATAGACACGGAAATTAAAAGGAAGACAGGCCCGGTTTCTGCCTGGTGGTACCGGAAGTGGTTATTTTGCTTGGAGAATGTACAAACGTCAAAGTAAAAATTCACATTGACCTCAACCAAGCCAATCTCCTTGAATATTTATGTCAAGGCCATTATCGGAAATTTATGCGTCAGAATCATAACCATCCAACAGCAACAGTTATTCACTAAGCAATACATAATACTCACAATAAAAACCAGTTATTGGGTAAAAAAAATTCCACCAGCTGCAGTGTACATAATTTTGTCGACTTTTGAAAGTATATGGGATAGACGGTCATGGCACTCAAAATTCTGTTCAAACATTTGGCAAATGCAGAACACAATCTCTAATGGATATACTTTATTTCTTTATTTATTTTTCTCAAAGTTCAAGTTTTTCCTTGTCATCTGTGCATTCTGATGAGGAGGAAGAAGGGGAAGAAGAAGAAGAAGAAGAAGAAGAGGAAGAAAAAGAAGAAACAGAAAAAAGAACAAACAACGAATATTATTAGTTTTCTTCTTCTTCTTCTTCTTCTCCTTCTTCTTCTTCTTCTTCTTCTTCTTCTTCTTCTTCTTCTTTTCTATTGTTATTATTATTGTTATCATTATCATTATCATTATTATTTATTTACATATTATTATTATTAGTAGTAGTAGTAGTAGTATTTTTTTATTAATATTATTATTATTGTTGTTGTTATAACAAGGACGACAATGACAATGGTCATTGTAATAGTTCTAATTAACATGAACATTTCTGTCTCATGCGTTGTTACCTGAAGGAAACACCGGATTTGGGGGGGGGGGGCGGGCCTTTGTACACGCCTCTTTCTGTAATTTTGTGTTAGTTCTGTAACGTTACCTGTTTGGTCCTTTCCGTAAAGTAGGGAGGTTTATTAAGACTCAAACCTCTGAGGTTAAAGTACATTAAAGTACATGTACAGTGTTTATTTTTCTTGGCAGCTGGTCACTCCTTTACTCATATATAGGCGGCGCCAAGGTGAATGTTAGGAGCCGTCGGGAAATATTTGCCTCTCCCAACAAATTTTTTTGCTAGCCAAATTGCAAGCCAAACATCATCCGACAGGCGGGGTGGGTGGGGGGTTGTGGGCAGGGGGATGATGCCGAAGAAAAGTTGCCAAAAAAAGTTTGTTACTAGCCAAATCAACAGCAACGGGGGGGGGGGGGCGGCAAATGTGGGTGTTCCTCTGAATCTGGTTAGTATAGGATTCGATTTTTATATATAAAGATGATTAATTTGGTTATCACATAGCTCCGGTTTTCATGTCAATATAACACAGCAGTTAGTGTGTTGTACCACGCCCCAATTAATTACACACGCTTGTCGTAAACAAAGTACGCACATAGTAGAAACAGTCGTAATAAGGTCATGTTAAACCTACAACGGCCTCCGATATCAGTTAAGTAAATCATTTTCGGCGGTACTTTAAACCGTCCACAATCACGTACTTACAATCATGATCAAATGCTTAGGATCAAAGCTGATTGTTTGCCGACCCTCTTTATCAAGTTACAAAGCGTGAATAATAACTGACTATTTTGATAAAGTTTCACGTACTTGGTTTTACTAACATATATTCAGGTTAATTGTTTTACCTTTTGCGGTGCAATAACCGTTTCTTTTAAACGCGGGGGGGGGGCATAGGCTATATTACGTGTACGCTTGATACATTCACTGATATACCCTCCCATGCCATAAGTTTTACAACATACGCTGTAATGCATGTGTTTTACTTGAAGGGGTCTTTCTGGAATGATGTTCTAGACACATTATGATTGGAAAATGGCCATTGATGGCAAATGGTTTGAAAAGAAATACAGTCTTTCTACTTTCTTCTCCAAGGCGCAGAGTTTATCAAACGCAGACGCACACACGGCAGAGGGCTGGAACACGAGTTAACAATTTCGCCCCCCCCTCCCCCCTCGTTTCGGGGGTGAGGTGTTCAATTTACCCTAGCATCGTAACTCGGTTTCACACTTCAAGTGAAACAGTTAAATGATTTGGGACAACTTCCATCAAACAAAAATGCCTATTATGTTACCTTGACGTGACCTCAGACAGAAAACTCATACCAGCGAAGAAGAAGGCGCTACTCATCATTATAAGGCATTGGTAAGGAGGATACGCCTCCTAATACAAGGCGGCGGCCTTTGCTCCACATCATGTATTCAATGTAAAGAAAAGTGACATGACTGTAAATATTAAGATGTTAATCGCCTTAAGAATAGGTCTAATTGATTTAAAAAATATAACTTGAACATGCCCTGCCTGAACAATTTATTTCAAGTATCTGGCTGTCAGGGTTAGGATACTTTTGCGTATTCTGCTCTTGGTATATCGTGTCCGTCATTATTTATTTTTTCGAAATACACCACACTAGAAAAATAAGTATAATGTCTGTTAAAGTTATTTTCAAATGCCCCCGTTTTATTCAGAATCGCAGGAACCGGACGGCGACATACAGCAATAACACACCTTGTCCTGAAATGATCCCTTTTCCAGAACAAATCATTACTTAAGGTCATGTAGGTGATCACTATGGTCACTCCATTGTGAGTGAAAGCATACATATTCGCTCAAAATTCACTCTAAATTCACTCCTTTTTTTCACTTCACTCATTTTTAAAGACGGTATACGGGTTATGCAATAGGCCTACTAAAATTCAATATCTAAGGGTCACTATTAATCCAACAAAATTTGGTTTCCAACTTCTGTACTGTCCGAAGGTTCCTTAACTAGTATTTTCTATACACCAGTGTACTTACATCAAGGGTTTTTTTTTAGACATGCGAAACGGATTCACAATTCTCATGCAGTATTTGATTTGGATTCTATAAACTAAAATATGTACACGCACACCGTACATGCACCCAAAATATGATATCCAATTTGTCAGTGTGTGCTTAACAAGCTATAAAACATTGCGGTTTATAATGTATTTATTTTTTCTTTCATTCGTTTGATTAAGGACGTTATATGAGAAAACAAGAGATTACAATTCACAGTGACGCACAAAATTGTATACGTATAAATCTGAACTCGATAGATTTTTATATACATTTCCTTAGAGTACCACATACGTATGACAAAAAGAGAAAATTTTGTAACAGGTGCATACACATACAAGACATAATTTCGTAGGATAAGAAAGGAAAGTTATTTATCATTAAGAGGATATTTCTTTAACAAATTCAGCTTACTTGATTATCACATTGCTACTTACAAGCAAGTAGTATGCATTATGAGTTTATCAAAGAACCAGGCCTCACCCACGTGGAGGTGGGAGTGGTGATGGGTTGTGCTAGGTTTGATGTTATAACATTTTAAATGTATTATTGTTTAACGAATATGCATTACATACAGCTCCTTGAGCACTCTTTGAGTGGATAAGTACGCAATAAAAATAATCATTTGCAGTAGCGTTAGTAGTACTACTAGTAGCAGTAGTAGATTATTATTATTATTATTATTATTATTATTATTATTATTATTATTATTATTATTATTATTATTATTATTATTATTATTGTTATTATTATTATTATTATTATTATCATCATCATCATCATCATCATCATCATCATCATCATCATCATCATCATCATCATCATCATCATCATCATCATCATCATCATCATCATTATCATCATTGCATAGCGATCAAGGAACCTGCTAAAAAGCAACGCTTACAATGTGCAAGCCCTGTTTTGATATGGAGTGACCGCACCTGAAGAACGATTGGTGACCATTAGACAGTACAGAAGCGTTTATCTGTATCACATCTATATCAAATAATAAAAAAATGGGCCTGCAAAGAGTCTATATATTTGCGTAGCACTTACGGATAAGGGTTAGTGACTTAATGAACTTGTGTGATTGTGGTTTTGCGTTTGAAGGTGAAGGTCAAAAGTAGGATGCTTTGAATAAAACGGTAGAAAACAATCAGAGACACGCATCGGTAAAAGTTGTATCGAGGAAAATAAATGTGGCCTGTCACCACGATACCCTGATAAAGTCCCACATCATATGAAACATAAGAATAGAAAGAAAATTACTTTGGGTAAAAAATATCAATACTAAAATCTTTGAAACATGTGAAGGTCTTCCAATTTTTGATTTCAGAGGACACTTGACTTTCATATTTAATATCATAGTTACGATATTTGGCACTTTCCTGTCCTTTGGGTAGTGCGACTTTATCAGGGTAGCTTGGTGACGGGTCACAAGTAAGAAACTTATTTGTGAATTTCAAACATCAATAAAAGTTTACAATCCTGTTGTCTTTTTCTTTATCAAGAATGGTTTAGAGTATTAACCATCCAGTTCATTTTAGGGCACATAAAGCACTTGAATGAAGTCAATGTTTCTTCAACGGATTGACATTGTTTAACTCTTTACACGCTGAATTTATTCTGAGTAAATAATGACAATTGTTCTTTCATATTTTCTTTGCATTTCACTTTCCTTAATGTGTTATTGAAAACTGTAATGTTTCTATATTACTTGCATAAAGCTAGTTTTAGTGCCTCCTGTACAAAGGGGAAGGAGACAAATGATTATTACGATTGTTACATTTAATTTTGCAATTGTGCGCAGCGTTCAATAAACAAATGGGAAATTGTTCGCAAGTAGAATCATCATGGCCATTTAAATGCGGTACTATTTTTTATGATAAAACACAATCATAGGTCTATCATTTGATCATTATTTGAAATCAAATGAAAAAAAATTCGGTGGCATGTGTCACTGAGTTGACTGCATTAATTCAAAGCAACGCTATATCAAGCTGAACTTTTCCATAATTACAACTACAACAAAATCTGAGCATGACGATGAAATATTCGGACAGATTTCGAAAAGTTCTTTAGCAGTGTATCGTAGCACCCTTTTAAATGATAATTATTATCATTAGAGGTCCGTGTGTGCACACAGAGTGCAACTATATACTGGGTGTTCTCAAAGTACATGACCTGTCTTACCCAGGTTCAATCACTTGAACTAGTGTACGGGCAATGGAACAAAAATGATATAAAATAAACAAGGTTAAAGTACGACAATATTGTGCTACTTCATATCCTCAGTACGTTGTAATTAAATTAGTTTTATTCGAATATTTTATGTAAAGCATGTGTTTGTGTGTGTGTGGGAGGGGGGGGGTTGGTTGGAAGTATGTATGTGTGTGTATAGTAAGTAAAATCATGGAATATTGCTTTTATTTTGTATTACTGTCGCTTCGATGTTTTTATTCCAAACGAATCATATAACTGTGAAAGCTCAATTCTTAGTCACACTTACTACTACTACTACTACTACTACTACTACTACTACTACTACTACTACTACTACTACTACTTCTACTACTACTACTACTACTACTACTACTATTACTACTACTTCTTCTTTTGATACTACTATTACTACTACTACTACTACTACTACTACTACTACTACTACTACTACTACTACTACTATTTCTACTACTACTACTACTACTACTACTACTACTACTACTACTACTACTACTACTACTACTACTACTACATGTACTGCTACTACTACCACCACCACCACTATCCCCACTACTGCTATTACTACTAGTACTACCACCACCACCCTCACCACCACTACCACCACTACCACTAACCACCTGTTGCTGCTGAAGTAACATTCAAAATTTTCTACAATCATTTTCAATCAATATGCATGTGTAGGTTGCAGAGTGGGAGGCTGTCGACTGCGGACAATGGGATCTCACGGAGCAGGAGTGCGAAATGGCCAAACGGGACGCCAGCGTTCCCGTCAACGGGACGGAAACGGATACGCAGTGCCGGAAGTACGTCGGTATCGGCGACGTGGAATTCTACCCCGGACTAGACCCGACTGAGTACGACGGTAACCTGACGAGCTGCGACGACGGCTGGGTTTACGATCAGAGCCAGTACAAATCGTCAATAATACAAGACGTTAGTGTAGTGATTCATATTTTTCTCTAATCAATATGTGTACTGGCAAAAATGGTCATATTTCTGTTCCGAGGTTATCATAAAACTCAAGCTTTGACTTCAGTTCATGAATTTCGTGATTTTTGCTTTAGAATAATATTAACTAATGATGAAATAAATGGTGACTTAAATTTGCTATTATTTTTTACCTACAACTTAGGCCTATTATCTTGTTTTGTTTAATTGCTATTTTTATCATTACTTATATTTGGCATAAATGTTATAAGTGCAAAATTCTCAGATGAAATTCAAATTGCACATAAAGATTCATTCATTGTGTGTTGTATAAAAAAAATGGAAAATTTGTCCGTTCAAACAACTCATCTCATTAAAGTGTAAGTCTTGGAAACATTTGTCATAATTGCTGATTATTGTCTTTTTTTTCGTTTTTTTTTAATATACACGTAAAATATTTTATGCCGTGCATTCTATAACAGATGTGCATTATTATTACTTAAGTTCAAAGTTAATAACTTTGTACTGTAACGTCGTATTCTCATACTCTACAGCTGTCATATACATGTATCGGCATACCAATTTATTTATTTTTTGGCAAAAACATCATATCTATTCAGTTGCTAAACTACATTTGCCAAATTTCCAAATGTTAGATTAAAAAAATACACAGAAACAATGTTTTGAATTT